>JAQGBV010001392.1:0-15900 GCA_034698685.1 Isotomurus pseudopalustris
GCCACGTGGTTCTCGTGGGCTAAATGCATCCCTGTCAGGAGAAAGTAGATCGTGACTCATATATACTTTGGAAAGTGGACACAAGAGAAAAAAAGAATCCATAGTTACTTCGAGTATCCATGATTCTCTTTCTCTCTCTCCAAAATACAACTCTTGAGTAATTCTACATAAGAGCTGTTCTCGATGTCACTGGAGAGTCGGCTATAAAAATTCTGACTCTGAGAAGGGATCTCTGGAATATCAACGACTACTCGAGTGATCATCATTTTCTCTCGGAGGAGAAACCTGGAAACAAGAGATCCCAACAAGAAGTTGAACAGGCCTCTGCGATGCTGCGTCTCCCCCACTCTGGATTTTTCATGATGATGACGGGCACCAGGTCAAAACTTTACTGTCGAGAACCTTGTCTTCTTTCCTTTTGAAGTTTCTCTCTCTCTCTCCCAACTACAGGCACACACACACACATGGTCATTTACAGCCTCCATCATTTCAGAGAGAGATCTTAACTTCTCTCAAACAACGTGTATTTATATTCCTTCTTTCGGTCCTCTAAAACCTCCTAAACCCTACGAAATTGAATCCTGGAATTTTAAACGACTACTCGAGAACAAGTAAAACCCTTTTTACTCAAGTAGAACTCGTGACAATCCCAGGAAAGCATACTTTAGCACCATACGTACACACACCTCCGACTCAGTGATATACACAAACATGCACACACACATGGTTTTTTGCGAAAAATCACACAATCATAAACGAAAGCTATTTTTAGTCGGAGATTAATAAATATTGACTGGGAAGCTGTGAATAACGATGAACGAATGCGGAGAGGTAAAGAAGAAGAATGAGCTTTTGATGAGACCTATGGCAGCAGGAGTGGGAATGACATGAAAGCTTCAGTCTTGAAGGTTCACAAAGCAGAGGAGACTGGAGGAAAGGCCTCTGGTTGCATTGATAATGATAAATTCATGCTAATATTTAGAGTCGTTAATCCAAGTCAGGAGCAGATTAAACCTACTACACAGGTTGAGGGAAGGAAGATATTGAGAACATATTATAGATTGTTCCTTGTGTGTTATTAGGTGTGTGTGTGTGTAGAGTTCCACCTCGGGTGTGTGTCTTAGTGTGTGGGAACGAGGAAGACAAACAGTGAATGAAAGAACTCACTCATTCACTTCCGCTGGAGGTTTCATCCGTCTTGTGTCTCTGTCTTTCCTTCCTTCACCGTCCACACAGATTGAATCATTTCCTCCTGACTACTTTCCCCTTTGGACCTGCCACATCTCCACACAACCTTCCTTTCACCAATATCCGCTATTAAAAAGACCTCCTCGTCCGTAAAGCACACTTCAATCAGTCATGCATACTTTCTCCACGCATTCCACACACACATCTTGTTCTTTTCATTCATACCGTCCTCCTCCGTCCGTTCTTTGCATATGCAACAAATAACCCGCTTGACTGTGGCTCACACCCTCCGACATTCCCACCACACTCAGAGATGACAGAATATTACTCTTGTTATGGATATTCCTCACTTTCTCAAGGATATTCGCATCATCCGCACGAACGAATCCATTTCACCCATCACCACCACCACCACCACCACACACAATACAACTTTCACCAACTTTCATCACGAACTCCTACAAATGTATCCCACACACTTTTGTATCGAAAAATCCTACCCATCTGCATCCAGCCTCCTTCTCTCCAACTTTCTCTGGTCACCTCCACATGATAAATAGGAAGCAGCCAATGAAATATTAACCAGAAACACAGCTTACTCATAAGACCCTCAGACAATTGAGGACAAAAGGACCGTCCCTACACAACCCTGAACACACACATCATATATCCCACACGAATAAGCTACCCTTAATTCTTCTCTACAATCCGCAGTCTAGCTACAATTCTAGCACTAGTCTACGATTCTAGACTCCAGCAGATGATACCACACAAATGATAGAGTAATCCTAGATACTAAACTTGCATTCACCACAATTCCTATTGGAAATACAACGCGATGTCTCGATCTCCTTTCACTTCACACATCCTAATGGCCTCCAGAAAGATACTTATCATCAGTGTGGTTGGGAATCCTCACTCTCTCTATCTCTCTCTCCGTTTCTGTGCAGTTTTGATTGGACCCCACCCCCTTCCCTCCCCAATTGATGGTCTATATAATATACACGTATCTACACAGTCTAAGCACACACACACACACACACACACACAATTCTCATCTCACTATTATTGCGTGATAGTTTCCCTCAGTGCGACCTGCAGTTGCTCAATCTCAACCACTTCATGAATTACATCACCCCCGACCGGCTTTTAGAACAGGCTCGTGAATGTTCTCTGCTGCTTTCTCCATCCGCCTTTCACTGTTCATCCGAAGGAAAAACAACCGTCGATGTCGGTTGTCGGTGTTCGAGTCTTCGAGTGGCAGGAAAGTCAGGTTACAGACACTTCACAACTTGGGAAAAGAGTTCCTTCCCTCGTTGGTGGTGGCAAAATACCTTTAGCATTTTTAAACTATACATACACATAACTTATAACCATCTTCTGCCAAAAGTATTGTTTTCCGATCGAAACCTTCGTCCTGTCACTTTTGGATATTCTTGAAGACTTCCTTGGAACTCGACACAATTACTTCCAAACTTTTCTCTCTTCTACTCTTTCTTCCTCCTCTGCATAGAATTCACAATAATATCCACACGTATATTCATAGAAACAACTCAGAGTTCGAGGAGACAAGACACACGAGAGAGAAATGTAGAAATGTTGGATCTCCATCGCTGCAGAGCTCATCCTCCGTTTTTGCAAATGTCAGAGAAAGATAACCAAACAAGAAGTTTGGAAACTTTCTCCATCACAATGGAGCGTAGGAACAACCAAACACAGAGTAGAAAGATTGCATTACTTTCAGTTTTATGAACCACTTTTCTCTTTGAAGAAGAAGGTTGCTGATTCATGGCCCATTAGTAATTTGTCACGATGCATCTATCATCTCATTTCTCTGTCCACTTTAATCTGATTCGGAGAGAGAGGAGACCTTTTCATCCGAAAAGTCAAGGAGATGCACTTGCTATTCTTCTCCCGGAAACTCCGTCGGCCCTTCCTCTTTAACCCCCTCCTACATCAATCTCAAAAAACGAGTCGTAATAAAACTCATAAAATTCACCACACACGACCAATCCTTCGACTCTCTCTCTTGTTATTATTACCCTCTAGTCATTTGTGATACGTGTAAAGTGTGTGTGAGCTTGGTTGCTTTCTCCTTGTTCCTTAAACGTGTATTCTGGTATTATTTAATGTTCCATCAAAACTTCCCCCACAGCAGCCCACCTCTTCACTCTCTAAGCCTCCCTCTAAGGCTTCTTCTTCCTTCTCAACTGACACTTTTCCAAACTTTCTCTCTCAACTCTCTCTTGCTGCTGCTACCTCACCTGCTTCCACAGATCAATACATTTATATATGAGAAAACCTTACGGACTCTGAGAGTTTTAATTACTCATGTATTTATTCCCTCCCCAGAGGTCACAAAGTCAACCGTGAACGGATGATTACTCTCAACTCTCTCTCCCTCTTCCTGTGTGACTCTCTGTGAGAGAGAAGGACAGAAGGAAATATAATTTATAAAGACGACTCATACATCAGACTCCAGACTGTTTAGACCTTCAGATGAGACTCTTTTGGTTGTTTCACCCAGCACTCATTTCCCACCACATTGCCGTGAATAATTCAACTTGGCAAATGCCAACAACACACACAACGACGACGACAACGAAAGAGAGAGAGAGAGAGAGAGACGAAGGAAGAAGAGAGGATAATGTTGATGCAGCACGATAAGATTCCTTTCTAAATGGAACGAGAGAAATCCAAGAGCAGTTGTAGTAGTCGACGTATCACCATTTTTCCATACAGAGAAACCACGTCAGAATAGAAAAGAGTGAGAGAATAGAAATTCAGGAAGCATGAGGAGAGTCTCAAGAATGCACAAGAAGCTTTCTACCTTCTAAGCTAGCCTTCTTATTCCTCTAGCCTACCTACCTACTGACACGCTAGTTTCCTAGAGTTGTGGCCTACGAAATACAATTCATAGAGTGGCCCAATTCTTCCCAAGAAGAAAAAAAAGTCTTCGTACACAATTTCCACCCTTCCGTCCGACCGTAGTACACACGAACCGCACACTTTCACTCTCACACACGCTATTCAATGGCCGATGATGATGACACTTGTATTTCGAAACAAGAATTTAGATAATACATCTCCGGAACTGAGAGTATTTCCTCTGACCAATCCAACTTGAACCCTCTCCACACTTTCACAATCGTGTAAAGTGGAGCAGAGCACACTTGTTACGAGATTGCCGGACTTTAAAGTAATTTTTTTAATGTCCCACAATAACTTTCGTGGACAGTTGAAAGGATGAAGGGCGGTGAAAGTAGGGCTGAAACCCTAGGGAGCGTTTTCTCTCTCTGGGATTTTGAGGTAGAGGAGACCATCGCCATTTATTTTATGCATCCTTTTTTGCAAAATTAGCACAAGTTGGAGGAAGATAAATCATCGTTGTGGACAGGAAGGAAAAGGCCAATGTATATCCTCATTACCGGCTTTATTACAAATTGTTTAAATAATGAGCAGAGAAACTGTCTAGTGGCCGGACGAGATAACCATTTTATAAGGAAGAATGTGCAGACCGTCTTATCCTCATTATTATCGCATACACTCCATCGTATTCATTATTTCTATTCATGGCCTTCACTAACAGATATCTACTTACACACACAAACTTACTTGGTAAGTAAATTGTACTTGAGTGAACATATCTCGAGAAGACATCCAGCCTAAACAAATTAATCTTCCATCGTCTTGTCTTATTATATTAGACTAGTCAAGCAAGGAGGAATTGTATTGACATATTTTGGGGCATTATTCTTTGATTTCTCTCAAAAGTCATTCTTCGAATCAAGTGAGTACCAACCAAAACCCTCTTCGTATGCACTAGAAAATCTACACCAATTTCTTCTTCTTCTTCTTCTCGAACTCAATTTTTGTGATTCCTGCCTTGCCAACAACAACTGTGACTCTTCACAGAACTTGATACGAAGCCAAGTCCCGGTGTTCGTTGATTTCTATCTACTTATCTCACGCATTCACATCATCCACTCGACCTTTCGTACTTATTTTGTATATAATCACGTGAATAGATATACGTCCACAGTGTAGATAAGATGGCATCATGAACCAAATCAAAACCTCCAGATGAACAGACTGTTCTTTTCACAAAGCATATTTCCTTCTCATTCATCCGGAGTATTGTACAAGTGCTTTTTGTACAGGAGCGCAGCAGCATCTTGCTAAATTCCTTCTTCAGTCCAATAGTCCAATCTCCTTAGTCATAGCCAACAAAAATCCCAGCAGAAAGAGATCTCCCATTCCTTCATTTCATATCCAATAATGCGTGTAATAAATCTTTCATTCTTTCCCTTAACAATATTATCTGGATCGCTGGAATTTTTTACATCCATTCACTAATCTATATCTATTATACATATATTATGCCTATCTATATTGTAGATTCTTATAGATTCTTTTTCTACTTTCTCTCCTCGTCAACGTTTTCTAAACTTTTGTACTTATTCTATATACTGTCTTCTACTATATACTCTATATTCAGAATTTAAACCTTTGTACACCCACCTTAAATTCTTAAAAGTCAAATGAATATATTGAGAAAGTCAACCTGCCTTCTCTAGTGATCAATTTCAATTCTTGAAATGCCCGGCTCTGCTGATATAACAATTTGAGAGAAATATTTTGTCAGTTATTACAACGAAAGGTGAATGACGGTGAAAGATATTTGACAGACGTGCCTACCAAATCCCAACCACAGAGAATTTCACTCGAGTCATACTTAGCCTGAGCCTTATGTCAGTTTCTGTAATCCCTTTCAGCAAAATCTCTCTTCTCTCTCTCTCTCTTCTCTGTTTCCGTCTTCTATTCATTCATTCCTTTCCTTTACAATAACACACTAACTAATAACACACCTATGAGTTAAAACTGTTCCCCCAATTTCATCACTAACCAAGAAGGACAGGAATAGCATTTTCTAACCACAAAGCCAATTGTTTGAGAACCAAAGAAGTTAGTCAGAATAGAGTTTAGTGAATACCACCACCACCACCACCACGTGAAATGGTGGAGGAATAAGGAGCCACGGCATAATTAAGTCTGTGGCTGCCCATAAGACACGTATTAAGAGTCTCCTCTTCAGCAGCCACACTGGACATTCATGAGCTATTTGGCTAGTTGGGTTAAGAAGAAAGAGGGCAATCAAAGTAAAAGGATAACTGCGGAGGAGGAAGTAATGGCCGAAGGTTTCCGCTGTTTCGGATATCCTGATGAACGTATTCCCCACTCCTCCTCCCATCCACAAACACGTTAGAGCCTGACAGATTGTCAGAAATAGTTTGTGCAGAATTTACTGGGATTTAACAAACTTAAGCCATTTAATTTATTTTTTAGCCTGGAACGGTGCATCGCAGGGGTATATTCCCTTCTTCCCTTCCTTTCCTCCTTATTCAATTCCTCATCTGGTTCACAAATCCTAAACAAATCTTTCCAATCTCCCTTCTCCTGTAAGCCAAAAGAGCCTTCGCTTCCCTTTTCCCCACACCGTATCACTCCACACGCCTCCTACGATAACGATACGCCGAAGAGATTGCATACATTATCGTTCTGCTTTCTCTTAAGACTTGACATGACACACACTGATACTCATATTCCATACAAACAACCAAACTTTACCACCACTTCAGTCAACTTTCAAACTCCACTGGAGGAGCCTGTGCCTAGCTTTCACCTACTTTCTCCCACATGCGAATCCATGCCTCACAACGTGAATAACATGAATACTCATGTTCTTTCGCTCATATTCGCTGGAGTACTTCAACCACCCAAGTATGGAGGTGGGCACTTCACTTTCCAATAATAACGTCTCCCAGCTCTCAAGCAATCACTGCGGTATGGTAACAACGTGAGCCTACATACATCCATACACTCGTGTATTCAGCATACACATATCTAAACACGTTGTACACTTATAGAAGAGAGATAGTATTGATCCACATTCCACATGGGAAAAGAGACGGATGATGTCCAAAAGAGATGCAACCAGCGAATTGCCGGACGACGGAAATAATGATGGGAATTTCATGTACAATCATTGATTACTGTTAAAAGCAGACTCCACACTTCTTTTCTCCAAAATCCATTCGCCTTACATTTTTCTACAAAGGAGAACCAGGGAAAAAGAACTCATACAATAGGAACCTTCGTCATCTCTACAAGTAGATTTTCTACTCATCCCTCTCCTTTTATTACACACAAGAGAAGGGAAGATACGAGCCGGTAAAATACTTGCAGATAGTTCTTAGTTAAGCCCACGCAACTACCACCACCACCACTACCTTCGGAATCCCCCTTCCCTATTGTCTTATCTGTCGTGCAAAAAGGGATTTAAAAGAGATCTCATCGTAGGTGGTTTGCAGTTTGAGACTTTTCGCACACTTCTCACTCCATTACGTCTCGTTTTAATACACTTAGCAAACTTCTTTTATCAAGTTGAGGTGGCAAGCACAATTCGCAGTCCAAACTTTGTCACATAATCCACCTCATTACACATTACACACAAGGAAAGTACGGACCAACGGACACTTTCTCCTTCTCTCGCTCTCTCTCTCTCTCTCTCTCTCTCATTACCAAGTGAGTCTCAACTTAACTCTTGACATAACTCAACTGACCTGTTACTACTTATCACACACATACTCATACAAATTCTGCACATGATATTCATCCCTAATTCATCCTGTCTTCTCACCAACTCATCTTCCAATGACAGATTACGTATTTCAATTGTAATACGTCCGTTTCCCTTTAAATGTTTCTCTATTCCGGTGTACCGTTCTCCTTGTGTGCTTTTGGCTAATTGATTTTCCCTCATGGCTCTCCACAGCTTATTCTATCCATCTATACTGTTAGTTGTTACACACACAACGTATCCATTGTCTTAATTCCTCCTTTATCATCATTCCTCCTGGTCCTCATTATTTTCTACACTAATTTCATTTAGCCTATATTCCTTTCTTCTCTGTCTCTCCTGTCTCGTTCTTTCTCTCTCCCTCTTTGTAGCTACCTGTCAATCGATCTTTCCTTCTAAAAATATACTCCATATACTTCTACCTACACAAAGACGGTCATCGTTGTTTCTGATCGTTAGTTTAGTGTGTCTGTGCTTTCTACTTCCCACACTCCTCATGGTTGATCGGAAGGCAGTAGGTTGATAGAAATTCGGTGCACTGTCATTACACTTTAGTGCCTGTGTAATGAAGTATTTTATGGAGAAAGCTATAACTCTTTGCTCCTTAGCTGGGCCCGTCCATTTGGCTGGCTAATTAAAAGCTTAAACTTACACTAAGTAAAAAGGTCATCAGAAAGGCTTAGTCTGTCTAAAAGATTCTTCTTTGTAGTGATTACACAGTTTGTAGTAGTCTGTAGCTGTAGTCACATGTAACCTGGTGGAGAAATCCCAAAGAGGCTGTCATCATCATCCCTCCACCTCCCATAGATTCTTCCATCGCACAAAAGCTTTCTCTTTCCCTCTCATGATGTAACTACTGACAGAAGAGGAGAGAAATACAAAACTCTGTGTATTGACAGAGAGTCCCTCTCTCCTACACACACGTCTTACTTCAACATAAGAAACTTAATTAGCACACTTCTGAGTTAATTTCTAATTACAAAATCCAATTATGTTTCTTTCCCGATCTCTCCTACTTTATACTTCTGCCCAAAGAGATTTTAGATCCGTCCTAAGCTCTGAACGAAGGTGATAATGAGGTACGAGTAGGAAGGACGTGCATGGGAACTCTGTCGTTTCAATAAAGATATACGAGACTCAAAGCTCCAACAACGACTCCATCACAAAGTGATTCTTTCTTCGAAAACTCCAACCAGTGTGTTACGTCTTAAGTCTTACCCGAACACGATGTGTGTGAATGTGTGTAAGGTCGTACCTACTGAGGAACTTTTTCTCAGGAAGAAAGGATAATATTTTCGTACGATCCTTCAATATTTAATTTTTCCTTGAAAATCCTTCAGCACAGCCTCGCCACGTTTAACTTTCTCTCACACACACTTCCTCCTACACTCTATGCATTACTCATGTTACCAAAGAAAAGAAACTTTAGAAGACAAAACTCTCACAAATGATTGAACAAATACAAAAGCCTTCAAATAAGTACGACCATTACACTTACATCTATTGGCTTTTTATTCCGCCACAGAAAAGAAATCACCTCACAGAGAAGGAGAAACTTTCTTTCGCAAAATTTTTGAGAGCATAGCAAGCAAGCATTGGAGTGAGTGAGATTTAAAGTCATCATTGGCAGGAGAGAGCCTTTTCCTCCCTCAGTAATAATGAGACTCCCGGAGAAAGCAAAGAGAACGATAGGAACATTTCAAAGAATCTCAAATAGTAAATGGCTCCTTGGAAAGACTCTCTCATCTGCTCGCTCCTACACACCACCGCCCAGTATTCACCTACAACTTGCTACGAAGAGAAAATTTTGATAGAATTCTTGTCAAGAAAAGTGTTGTCTTTGGTGAAGTTTGTGCGGAAAAGTAAGACAAAAGACGGAATAAGCAGAGGGATCTTCATACCAACTCAAGATGGGATTACCACACGGAAGATAAAAAAGAAGAAAGTGAATTGAACATCTTCCTGAACAAGTCTCTACACAGCCTACGGATGGGAGACCATCACCGCACCAACCAACACTGGCTGCGTGCAATTCCTTCAGAGAGTCAGCAGCATCGCAGCGTCCCTCCAGAGTCCAGGCTAACTAAGTAGTACGTGCACACAACTTGAGGAGACGTAAATTGGACCAATTATAGAAAAATATTAAGACTGACTCTACTCCCTAATCCAATTGTACTTAAGCAAGACAGTTTGACTTTGGTATTTACTTTTTACCAGACTTTGTTTAATGTTTAATACGTCTCTCTCGTTCATTGAAATAAAATCTTTCGTGTCATATCATCCGCAGAGTCCTTTCAAATAAGAAGCGACTTCTCAGAGTTCTCTTTGAGATTCATAATTAAGTAATTTCGTGCGTCTCTTTCCTCCTCCTTCTCCATCCATCTCCCCCAGCCTTCCTGTGTAACCTGTAATGACGAAAAAGAACCTCTTCGCTTTCTATTTCTTGAAACACTCATCACGAAGAGAGTAATCTGTCTTCACAGAACTCACCTGCGAATCCATTCTCTCCTTCTTCTTCTTTCTCTCTAACAAGCCTCGGGTCAAATTCTTAAGAGTTTCGAAACAAATAATACTTTTTAGTGTGGAAGACAAAGACGCGGTGCATCTTCACTTGGACCTGATATATATATATATATACATATTAATGCATATATCCACACATCTTTCCTCTTCGTGGAATAGAACACACGTTTCCTTGCGCACAGGTCAAACCTCTTCTAATTACTTACGACATGAAAATAAATACGACTGGAGGGAATGAAAGCATCTCATGTTTCACCTTTTGCAACTTTCACCTCTTGACATTTCCACATTTCACTTTTTCTGTCATTAAGCTACAAGTCTGATGAGCACTGAAAACTCTCTAACTATCTCTCTCTCTCTCTCCCCACGTCTCTCGTCCTTTTATATTTCCTTACACAAGCTACTAAGTAAGCCCCATCGGATACTATCATCCTCATCTCTTGGGCTTATTACTTTCCTCCTTCTTAAGCCATCACAGGATTTCCGAACCAACCCCATTCCTTTGAACACCGCAACACATTCAAACGACACGTGAGTAAATTCAACTTTCCCCAACCTTCTCCTGTTTCTTTTCCTCATTTGGATGAATTATCAAAAGAGTCTGTGTCCTCTACAGAGACTGTCTACCTACATTTCTACTTACTGCACTTAGAAGAACTCATTTCCTCCTCATAAACTAAACATTCCCTCTGAGAGAATTTGCATTACTTAACATCGTATAATATATAACTGCTCCTTACTCAGCCCATTCGAAACTCGCTTCCTTACTGCCAAATAAATACTTACACAGCTCTCATTATTATACTTTTAAATCATTACGGAACTCTCACTTACCTTTTTGGTTAGGTTTGACTCTCACTTAAGAATGTGATTCCCACCGGAAGAACAAATCTCAATAAGGTACAACTCACTATCAATTCTCCCTTCGCACCTTCACCGCTCCTCACTCATCGATCCCCAGAAGGCTCTGCGTTAATAATTAAACCCACGTTTTAATTGTATTGTCAACCTGCACCAAAGTTAGTCTATCTACTATTTCTTTATGGATGCATGTCTGCTGGTATTACACACAAATCCAAGTCCACCAGTCACCAGTGTATGAAGTAAGGTGTCAAATGCCAAGTCTATCAATACACACAGACACACACTGCACATTACAAATTCTTATTCTTACACGGAACACATAATAAAGATAGACACAGAGGGAGAAAGAGAGGGACAGACTACGCTCTGACACACGCCTTGGGTTCGTTCCAATTATTTATAAGTCTATCGGAGTTCTATTAACTTTCACTCAATCAATTGCATCAGTGTAACTTACCTTTCTCTTGGAACAGGACACACGATGCTCGATAGCTTGAAGTTCGTAAACGATGGGCGCTTTCTTATTCTTGCTTTCTTGTGATATATATTTAATAGTTGGTATGGTAGGTTGTTGCACCACAAAACGAAAGAAAACCTAAGCTACTCTGTGTAAACCTATTACGCACTCCTGACTCCTGATCCCTACTGGAAGAAGATTATTAAGAAGAATTCTACCAGAACATTCACACAATGTGTCTCTTCTGGTCATGACTATTAAGACTGACCGACTGTGAAGGGAAGAAAGTGATCGGTAGGCCAAAAACTTGAGAGTCGCTGAAAGAAGAAATGTCGTCCATGAAGGCAACGAGGTGAGGGGAAAGTAATAAGGAATTCTTATGTGATTTCATCGTTACCTCGACTTCCTTCACTTTCACTGGGGGAACTCGGAGTCACACGTCTTCAATATGAGAGTGTGATAAGGAGTGACACACAGTCTTAGTGTCTCACCATATAATTCTTGGCAAAAGTTTCGCACAATCCACCTCCACCACAAATGTTCTTCAGGTCACCTAACTCTTTAACTCCCCAGGTAGTTATTAAGTCTTTGGGGTAAGTGTCGCTGAAAGTGTAACAACTCTCTCATCTCAGAATGATGTCGTTCGCGTCTTCCGAAGTCCTTGGAGAGGAGAGAAGCCTTCTTCGGGTTCTTCAGTCAGTTGAGACTTCAGAGTAGCACCTTCAGTACACAACACACGCAAAATACAACGAGAACAATAATAACACGACGAGAAGTCTACATGGCGATGATAAAATCTACTCTCGGCAATTATGAATAAAGGATATCATGAATATGTTCCCATGCACACGATACGATCCTTTCACTGGGAATAATGGGAACCACGACCAACAGTGTTGGTAACCGTCCATTTAATGGATTTCACTTTCTTTCTCCTACTTTCTCCATTGTGACTAAACACAAAGCATAACACAATACATTTCATCGATGACTCTCTACAACAATATAATAATATATTCTCGAAGGCTTTGTAGCAAAAAACTACAAGTTATTTGGTTATTTCCTTACTATTTGCTACTTTACATTTTAATACGGGAAATTTCGAGATTTATTGGGTGAGTGTGTTGAATGGCTTAGGGTTCTCCCAACTAGGAACGTCGTACGTAGGTTTCTACTTGTGGGGAAAAGAGATTTGCAATAAAATGGGGGTTTTGCATGCATCACCCTACCTACCATCCTTCCATTATGCCGGTCTGGAAGTGTGTGTGCTGGTGGTCGTGTGTTCCTCCTGCACTCTCAGCGAGACCGTTATATTGCCTTCTTAAGAAAGTGTAAATTGCACAATAAAAAATTATGATGTACAAGAATAAATTTAACTTTGTTGCGTGTGGTGAGAAGAAGGTATGAGGAGAAAAGAAGAAAAGACGGGAGGAAGGAGTCTGAAAGAGTTATTTTTAGTACCGAGTGAATCTGGAAGTGGAAAGTGAAAGTAGACAGTAATTAATGAGTGGAGAGAATACCTGGCTATAGTAATTTGGGAGTAATAATTGGGAGAAATTAGTTAACTCGATGATTTGGATGGAGAAGTGGCAGTAAATAGCGAGTGCATGAATGTTCTGTTCTGGAGTTGTTAGCTGTTAGTGTCGTTTATTTGGGGCAATGAAAGTGAATGGAAAAAGGGCAAATTAAGATGTTCCTTCCTAGTGTGGAGACGACAGAGTTGTAGTGAAACTGTGACTTGCTGTGTGTCTGTGTGTGTGTGTGTGTGGCTGCTGGTAGGGAATCCTGAAATATTGCAAATGGCCAATCGATGTTTTATACTGGCAGAGTAATAAAGGAGATAGGGAAAGTTGCTGCGTAAAGTTGTTTTTAAGTGGGATCGATTTAGTAGAGTTTGAATATGTATATACAGATATATACCGTGTGTGCGAGAGAGAGAGACTTTGGGAGAGTTGTGAGAGGTAGGAGGAACTATGGAGGATGTTGTAGAGTCCCAACTGATGATGATGGGGATGATGACAGCGATCTTGACTTGTTGAGACGATATGATTATGTCTGTGTGGTGCAATGAAGACTTTTGGAAGACTCGTGTAAGTTGAGACGTGGAATGGAATGTGTCTCCATAATGCTGAATAAGTAGTAGAGAGTGTAGATCGAGAGAGGTAACGAGAGAGAACACCCAAAAATGTCTTGACTCAGAGTGGTTCGCAATTGAAGTGAAGAACTGTGAGGAGATATTAGTAGAGCAGCAAGTTCCCCGAGTTTTAGAGAGGCTTCAGTTCATGCATGCTTTCTCTACTTTCTCGGGGTGCGCACAGGCAGATGAGGATTACTCTTTAAACAGCTTTTTTCCAATCTCCTTCACCACCAAACCTCATCTTTCTGATCAGACTTGTCACTACTATCTGACCATCCTACACAAACACAGACGGAAAAGGTCTCAGGTGACAAACCTCCGTCGCCGACGTCGCCCTCGCAGTCCTAAAAGGGAATATGGAACTGGAACACTGAAAGGGTGTTAGAGTTGTCTCCTACACTCATCATCAACATTACACCCCGAGACCTATAACAAAGAGATATATATACATATATATCTTCAATTTCCCCTCAAGGACGAACTAATCTTAGATGCTTGATTTCGGATTTCAACGGCTTTATCTCTCCATTGTCCAGATGCTTTTGACTTTCTCCTTCTTCAGTCACGCTCTGCACACTCCTCACTGGACAGAACAATTCCGTGTGATGTGTTCGACCACCTGGTGAAACCTTCAGGCTCCCCATCATTATTTGGAACCCATCCAACCTCCCCACAGACATAACTCCGTGCATTAATTAATTAGCTCCCCAGTCTCCTTCTTCCTCCAATTCATACGCAAACCTAACAAGATTTAGCGTCTTTTCTCAAAGATCCACATCTCCACAACTGCCAGTTCACGACGTTTCTCAAAACTTACCTCTCCGTGTCTTCTTCTCCGGCTTCTTCTTCTTCTTCTCCCTTTGAACTCCTTCACAAAAAGATACCGCTTCCGTGAAAAAGAACCATTTATTCATGACTGAATAAAATAACCTTTATTTATTCCTTTTTATTCGCAATAATCATTACAACTTTCTTCTCTCTACGATTTACTACTCTTTCATTTGTCCTACATGTTTTCTTTCATCCTACTTTCCTTTTACAACAATAAAAGTTGATTTTGCTTGGTCAGTACACACTCAACTAACTAAGACAGTTTGCACAGGTCGTGCTTTTTACTACATTTCTTACCAATCCTACCTTCCTTCCTTCCTTTAGACCTTCCTTCAAGACGCGTACTATTATTACACTATTATATATATTATATGTAAGTACACACAATCCACAAGTCTGTTTTCTTCTTCACCCCTTAAGCACAATTATTTTACATCCCTTTCTGCGTCTCCTATCTCCGGGTACAAAGTTATGGGGAAAGTGGGAATCTCGGAAAACATCTCTCTCCTGCTTTCCTTTCATAATAAACCATTTTTCCTAGCTTTCTCCGAATATTTCACTCCTCCTACTCAAACTTTATCTATAAAATCCAACGTCAATAAATTTCATTCTCAAGTAACGACTGAGTGACTCCGAATGGAGAGCAACAAAGCACCTTTCACAAAGGTTATCTATCTTTCCCTGCCTTCAGCTTATTTTCCTTTCAATGTGCCTTATCTACAATTCATCTATGCGACTAAACATTCTCTATACAATATTCTTCTACCCGTGCCAACAGTTGCATGGAATTATAATACTCGGCCAGTACATAAGTAAGCCTGCAATATACGTTTTTATTTTGGACACTTAGGGAACTACCAAATCAAAGGAAGCTCTCACAAATTGACAATATACCCTTGTTAATTCTTAACCTGTACTTATACAATATGACTCAAACTCCGCCTGTTTATCTCCATTTTAATTAATTTAATCTTTCGCTTGAGTTGCCAAAAGTCTACAATAGTCAGCAATTGTGCACAGGGACCTGGATCTCTCTTTATTGAACAGAAGTAGAGTGTTTTCTAGGCATATAATCATGTCAGCCCAATATTGATTTGATATGTATCCGGTTTCAAGAAGGCAAGAAATGGTGCTTAGCAATACACACGTCGAGGCTTAAGGATGAGCGAACTATTGAGAGAATCAAGAGCCGTCATTGTGTCATCTCCATTGATGATGATGTGTGTGTTGTTGTGTACTACTGGATGCGTAGTAGGGGAG
>JAQGBV010001393.1:0-15897 GCA_034698685.1 Isotomurus pseudopalustris
AGTTATATGGAACACCCGTGTGCTTGGTAGCTAATCGATTTTTTACTCTCTGGAATCCACTGTTACGCTGTGGGAACAATAGGGCATGATGATAATATCGTTTTTGGTGGTCGGTGTAATTAAGTATTTGGTTAAGCAATATTAAGTAAAATCGTGGGTTAATTTTTCAAAGTATCGCACGACGTTAGTATTTGCAAAATTAGTAATTTTTATAGGGCAATGTCAGTAATTGGTAGGGTGCACTAATTACCACCCTCCAAGTATTTCAAAAATCTGGTTCACGTATTTCGTCATTGGAGACACCATTGTGTAATTAATATATTTCCTTCTGTTACTTTGATTTATTTGAACTGGAACATTTCTCACACACTTAAGGAAAGGATGAGGCAATCAATAAAACAAGAGATGCAAAGTCTTAATCACTAGTGAACATTATTTTTTGTATTGTGACTCTTTCTCTTTCCGTAAGTTTGATCAAAATAATCCGGATTATTTTAGAACTGGCTGATAGAAAAGAACATCCATTTTTAGTTTCCTTGCTTATCTCCCTCTTCTAGTCATAAATTCGTATGATGCTAATTTTATATTTTACTGCGTGTTTACTAAAAAGTTTAGAACGGTGTTTTGTAATCTTTTAATGTTGTTTTTGACTAACTGTGACAGCAGAAATTAAATCATTGTTGGTGAAGAGGAAAACAACAATGATTCCAGTAGCAAGATGTTTGTTCCTGAATTAACAATAATGTTAGTAGTCACAACATCTAATGCAGGTATAAACCAGCCGATCAAAGTCACACCTACGCTACGTGTATTAGTTAGTTACTGAATCCAGATGTTGTAGCAAATATTAACCGTTATAATTTGTTGGCAGTTCCATCAATATTTTAGCCACATGACTTCACGATGGGTAATTTTAATTTCCAATTTACTTTCCTGGAGGATGCAATCGTCTTGGTGAAGCCGAGAAAGAACATATCATAGGAATCAGAGTTCAAATAGTACCACTCATCAAGCAGGTTCACCATCACAATGGTAACAAACTTGCCAAAGTAGTATGAAAGTGATCAACTGGTATCAAATCCTTACCATTGTAGGATAGGCAATACAGTAGCATTTTGTGACACATTCACACATTATAGTACACAATACGTCTAAATCGATTTCTGGAGTAATGGTTGGTATTTTGGTGCAGATGACATTCTACATTTTAAATTAATTTAGCTTAAATATAAAATACAAGTCGATTTTAATGCATTAAAGCTACCACTACATGGAGACGTCGATTGGTTAGCCTGTAAAAAAAATTGGCCGATTTGGATTTTAAAATGCAGATAGTCCACGAATGGGCGAACAACGAACCAGAAGAATAAGCGAAATTGACATATAGTTTCAAAATGAAGAAACGTTAAGAAGAATTCCGAGATTGTAGAACGCACTACGACAAAATAAGTTTAATGAATAAATATCGCTCCTACGCTTCTATGGTTACTGACAATATTGAATTAAATTGTTTTTGTGTTGGATTTAAGGTACGAGTTTTCTGATGGAAAACCGGATATGGCGAATCAGCTCAGCGCTCTTCCCAGTCGAGTTAATCGAACATTTACTACTATAAATTCAGGGTGCAAAAATGAAGGCATTAATTAACATAGTTTGTGCTAATAGCTAACAAATCTATGCAATCTAAATTAAGCCTGTGAAAGGATTCTTATGACGTCTGTATTTATTCTGTTGTTTTTGGCATAGCACTTTTTCATTTTCATAATGCAAGAATTAATTGAATTAATTGTATTTAAATTTTGGTGTGGAATTAAGAAAAGCATTTCCGGCTCAATTTATCAGGGTACGCGAATGAGACGCCTACGAACGACACGCCTGCGAACGAGACGCCGCGAATGACACGCCTGCGAACGAGACGCCGCGAATGGCACGCCGCGAATGACACGCCTCGCGAATGAGACGCCTCCCGAACGACACGCCTAACGAATGACACGCCTAATCAAAAATTATATTTTCATTTTTACGAAAGCTGAACCAGAATTTTTAAAAATTAATTTGGTATAGATTATTCCGATTTCAAAGTTACTTTAATTAATTCGGAGTCAGTTCGATCAATAGCAAGTTATTTGCGTGTAAATTGCCGTTCTAAAATCCCTGATAACCCCAATACCATCCATTATTATTCGAAACTTTTTATACATGAATAAATAGGTAATAACTGTGCTAAGTGCTAACAGGGATATAGAACACATTTGTCAGAATTGATTCCAGATAACCATTGGTTAGTTACAAAATTGGAAGGAAAAGTAGTTAGATATGAATGAATTACTTTCTACTAAAGTTAGCGTGGATTTGAAAGCCAAATAATAAAATTATTTAATTTGCGTGAGCATGGGTTTATAAACGGGAAATTCATGTTCCACATTTACTATTACACTGCCTGGGTACTTCAGGGTTTAGCATGGATTTGTAAACAGGATTTTCACTGCATGGGTATGTCAAAATTGTTGAGTACTAGGTACTAAGTGATAGCATAGGTTTTCGAGCAGGAAGATAACTTCAAGGTGTACGTTAATAATTTACTCACAGAATAATTGTTTGAGATTTCTTTTAACTCCTCCTTTGTAGGGAAAAGAAAGGAGTAGTTAAAGAAATCTCAAACTATGATTCTGTGACTCGGAATGAAATTTTGAAATCGGATCAATTGGTTAGATTTTTCAAGTTATATTTTAGTTTTCGTCAAAAAATATTTTTTTATTTATAATTAGGCGTGTCATTCGTCAGGCGTGTCGTTCGGGAGGCGTGTCATTCGTCAGGCGTGTCATTCGCGGCGTGCCATTCGCGGCGTCTCGTTCCCGGCGTCTCATTCGCAGGCGTGTCGTTCGTAGGCGTCTCATTCACATAATCGTCGATTGTATTGCTCTCTTTTTTCGTAAGATTTTCCGACTGAACTTCTTTTGCAATTTGACTTGGAGTGCAATTTTCTTTTTCAGGAAATACTTTCTACTCCAAGTAAGGCTTATATTCTTTTTTGATCGAATTTTGTAAATAAATGCTTTATTATTTAAAATGAACTTGCGATCACTCCCGAGGATAGGCTGAATTATTGAGTTAAATACAATTTCTATCATGCACTGAAGTTGGGAGTCAGAGGATCTGGAAATGAATTGTTTAGCTTTGATGCGTTTTTTTGCAAAATTGTACTAACCATTCTCTATTTTTCACCATATTGCAGATACACATTCTGGTGTAACAAATCCCAGCATGTTATCGGTAGGCCACAAGAAATTTCGGAATCTAAAGTAGTGTAGTATCTAGTGTGCTTGCGTTAAGGTCTACAACCAAGAACCCACCCTTCGCTTCACAAGCAATTTTCAAACACCCCTTTAAAAACTCACCACCGCAGCCTAGTTGAGAACC
The DNA here is from genome assembly GCA_034698685.1 of Isotomurus pseudopalustris. Lineage (NCBI taxonomy): Eukaryota > Metazoa > Arthropoda > Collembola > Entomobryomorpha > Isotomidae > Isotomurus > Isotomurus pseudopalustris. The sequence continues at coordinate 3,421 of JAQGBV010001393.1, forward strand.
TAGCACAGATATTTGAGTGAAACCTCGAGTAACTTTGAAAAGAATCAAATACTTCGTATTTAATGTCTTTAAACGAATTGACTTGGAAAATATATTGTGAATGTTGAGAATTGGAATTGAGTTGTTGTGGCTACTCCGGTAAATAAAGAACTGGGCAACAAAATTCGATGCTTTGGGATTTAAGTCCAGTTTTAAAAGTTGGTCATCAATTATTACTAAATAATTCTCATTTGAGTTTTTATCAATAATGCTGTCAATTCGTTCCAGTTCATCTACAAGATTCACTGAACTATCTTTTTCGAATTCTTGAAATTCTAATTGATAACTCTGAAAGACAAAAATTACATTTTGTATATTTTCTGTGAAAACCGAGCGTCTTCGAATGAGTTCTAAACAAAGATGTTTTGCCCATGCCAGAGACACCATTTAAAATAAAACTCGATTTAATATTTAGTTTTGTGTCGAACATCATCTTTGTGTTTTTCTCCTGCCTAACCATGGGGTAATGTGTTAATTTTATCGTTGCACAAGTAGCGAGACGGATTTAAAGTATGCAATTTAACCTTAGACGATCTGTGTAGTTTTAAGGTGTGATTAATGCTTTTAACTTTTTCCTGCTGAATGTACGTAATCCCTTCTTCTTTAAGAACTGCGTAGTAATAATGGAAGCTCAACTCCTTAAGTATCGGCAGGGGAATTCCTGAACGTTTTGTTAAAGAGCATGATTGGCATGTCATGCCTTTCCCTCTGCCACAAACGCAGTTAAACAATCTTGCATAACATTTAGGCCTCAAACTAATTTCGGCTAAAATGTCTAGACTTACTACTCTCCAAATTCGCTCGAAAGAATGCTTGTTCACATCAGAATACGCAGTTGAATCTACTCGCAAGTTACTCAAGTCAAAAACCTGAAGGTTATGATTTAGAAAGGTCATAAGTTTATCTGCAGGATCATTTATATGTTAACTGAATCCATCAGTTTCTAAGGAGAGTAGCTTAATATTTTCAAAAAACTCTTGAAATGTATCATACATCATAATACAACTTTACTATTAGAGAGTACACAAAAAGCAGCCAACAGACCTCCTGAATATGACACTGTTCTTCGAGCCATTTGAAACAACGAAACTGATTTACTTAACATTTTAAAGACTTCAAATGCGGGTTGCCTCAGTAGTTTCCTGCACTGTGCCCTAGTCAAGCACAACTTGAATGTTGAGTAGTTTGTTGTACTTGACTGCATTTTACCAACTAAGCCATTTGACATGTTTTTTAATGCCAAATTCATTATCTCGTCTTTCCTGGATTTGGCTTGCTGGCAAAGACTAAGCAGTTTTCTCATGTATGGTTCAACAAAAGGTTCCTCATCAAATTCTAGCACATCATGAACATGAACGATAACTAGTCCTCTCGTTCTCCAATACTTTATCATATTTGAATGAACAACAACCCGTTTTTTCTTTAAATCTAAAATAAGCATCTCGTTGGTAGCATTGGCTTGGCTGTTTAGATGCAACGCATTGAAAAGACTTTCTTGTTCTGCATTTAGCTCACTTAATGCAACTCTTCTCTTTTCAAACGTGAGTGGTAGGCTAATGAATCTATCGTGAAGATGTTTTGGAGTTTCAACAGTGACGTCTAATAAGTAACCTTTAGCTTCGACAAAATTCAAATTAAAGCTTGATAGTTCCTCTTTTGTAAAAAACCGTATGTTGCGAAACCCGAGAGGTTTCTAGCATTCGTTGCCATAACAGGAAACGCAATCTAGGTTAATTATGTAACTTTGTTCGTTAGAAGATCCATTTAAATTATTACAGTTTTCATTGTTGCTCTCTACGTATCTCGTATTACTAGAAACTAAACCTCCCACGATAGACGCGGAGATAAACTTCTAAGTTTTCACATCTTGTATGTTCTCCCATCGTTGATCTTCAGACAGGCTTGCCGAGAACGCATTAAAATTGAATGTCATAAGAGTGTTACTGTAATAGGGATAAAGCTGAAAGTGATTTTGCATGTAGGCCGCAAACTCTACCGCAATGTCACATGTTAATAGTATTCTACTGGTTAAATATAATTTTAAATAGTCTGTGAAACTACTGCAATAATTTTGAAGCATGAATATTGAATGTGCTATTGCTTGCTGGGATTCAGGTGCGTCAGTAAAAATATTATGAAAATACTTCTTATCTCTTGGAAATTCAATTTTATCTAAGCAATCAGGTGATGTCATCCAGGACTGAGGCAGTACAAATTTTTGAAAGAAGAGAAATAGGTTAGAATAATTTTGCATGCTCTGATAGAAAATAGGAAAGTTTTCCTTTAATCCCCAGCATTCGTTGTAATTCCTGGAGGATAAACTTTTTACCAACTCATCTATTGGGGCATCAAGGAAATAACGTAAGTCGACAATTCTTGTCTGATTTATCACCATCCCAACAACAGTTTATGAATTTTTACATATTAATTTCACGTGCTTTATTTGAAGTGCCGTCACTGATGTCAGCATTAAATGTAGTTCTACTTGACTAATGGCATGTCAAAGTATTACTACACTCCTTAGTGCCATTTTAATGTTGCACGAGGAGCATATTACTCTGTTAGCAAAGTAAGAATTAGATTCCTTATTGTCTGCGGAATTTATTGTATGTGAGTGGTGGTAAACTTTTCTTTTTGACTTAACGCCAAATTGACTTTTACAAATCGGACAATTTCGAGCAGTCCTAAATTCATCTCTTATGCTTTCTGTCACAACTAACGGGATTTTCTCCTGAAGAGCTTTTTCCTTGTAAATTAAATCCAACTGTGTTAAAGATTTGAAAAATGACTGCATAATATCTCCAGTATCTTAATACACCGAATCAACAACTGAATTTGAAGGGGAGATAACAACAATTTTAAATGACGCAGCAGTAAGCTCGGTTTGATTTATGTCGGAACCATCTGAATCACTCTTCTGAGAAAGATAAACAGCTATTTTAAACAAAATCTTGTAAGCTATAGGGAGGCGCATATATTGCTGATTGAATTCGAAATATATCTATTTAGGAAAATTAATAATGTTAGATCCTGCACCTGCACATTTTAGTCTATGAGCTTCGACACTTACGTAAAAGGGTCTAAAGCACAAACGACAAATGTCTTTGCAATTTGTACGACCTAACAATCCTTTCAAGTTGATTATCGCTACAAAGTGGTAGCTCTCTGACTCACTATCCTGCACTAAAAGCAGATCCACATGCTTTGTTCGTGATTTTTCAATGTTTTTAATTGGAAAGAAACCCTTGTTTTGATACTTTAGTACTAAAACGCTGATTTCATTCTTCTCCTCGAACAAGTTTACGTCTTCTAGACTTAGAACGACAAAGTCTTTGTCAGATATCAATGAATTTCCAACCATATACTTTACTATTGGTTTATAGTTTTTAGGATTTTTCAGAATAAGCTTCAATTGTTGCTTCTCTTTCTTGGATAAATCACTAACTAACTGTTTACTAGGGAAATATTTGATAACAAACAATTCTGTGAATAATAAAGCTATCACAGAGTATGGGAAACATTGATCTTCTACAGTTTTTATATTTATGAGATGCCTCTTTTTATTATGTATGGAATTGGAATGAATCCTTTAATTTGGATAGCTTGATATTCTCCAACCTTTATTTCTAACTTCGAAACAGAATGAAGTGAATAGCCACTTCCTTCCTTATTTGAATTGAACTCGACACTAGATTCTACGTAGTTCACTACATTTTGAAGCTTTGAATCAACAATAAATCATGAAAGGCGTGTAAAAAACTCTTTCTCTGAGTTGCCCATTTTCAACCTTTTCCAATCTGCAATGGAAAGATATACTCATACGAAAGCTTTGAAATGCTTTAATGAGATGTTCTATTATTCTTAACAGCTGTGGGAATGTGCCTTTTGGTGTGGTCAATGTGTACGCGAAGGAATAAAGTAGTTACACTCCTCTTGTCTCACTGCAACCTCAGCCAAATCTGAACTCGTTATATTTATTCTTGGGAGATCTTTTATGCTTACAACCCTTCACTATCGACTTATACTTAGTTTTTTCTAATAATCGGGTCATCACACAACTCATCGTAGACAGGCTGAATAGCATCTGCAAAGTTATCTAAGTGAGTTTTAAATTTAGATTTAAAAAGAAGTAGACTTTTCCCATGGCCTTTACGATCCAGATGAATTAATTTTGTACTAAGAATATCTAAATTTAATTCTTCATTATCCTCTCCAGCACCACCAACTACAGGAGAATTTATACATCCATGGTTTTTTAAATTCGAATAATATTTAGTGCAATTATTGCAAAGATGATACTTGTGACAATGTAATTCGAAAAGAAAATATTTAGAAAATTTTGTGTTGCACCTTCTAAAAGTGCAGAAGAACTCTGTTTTGCGTCTGCTATTCACAAATGTATGTACAATTTCGGGGAAATATGAGACTGCCCTGACATACTTAATCTTGTTTCCACGGTCTAAACTTACTTTCTAATACAACAGTTGGGTATCCGTGTTGAGGAATGAATATTTCTGTTTCTTGGGAATAAACTTTTCCGTGACACTCTTTGCGGTAGACAGCTAAAGAAAATACCTTTCCATTAGTATTCATCTCAAAAATTCTTTTGTGAATAAATGTCTCGTGAGCCGTTAAGCATAATCTACAAATATATAGATTATTTTCTTAACTATAAGTATTTAGTTCAAAATTAATTGTGTTCATTTCAAACTTACCAAATAGTGTGTTAATTTATCATACTAGTAGTACAATTATAATGCTTCATATCTTTTAAAGTTTTGATGACTTCTCGATTACACTTGTCACATCGAACTACGAAACTAATTAATGTAGTCTCTGGTAATGGAGTCTCTGGATAGGCGGATTTCAATAAAATGCTCGTTTCTACTCGAAAACGTAGTGCAAAACCTACACTGAAAATAGACAATAGGACTACTAAAAATAGCACCGTTACTTGCTTCTTTCTCAAAGTTGAGGATCTCCTCCATTGTATACATCTTCTTCTGAACTTTGATGAATTTCTTGCATGCTTTCACAAGTGATGATGCGTGGTAGATAATAGTCAAGATATTCAGGGAAAATGGAGTAAATATCTGTTACTTGAAGAGTCTCAAGCCTTTCCTAAAAATATTCTGAAAGAGAAGTCAATTTTTTTGGGTGAGGATGTGGAATGTTTGGGTTTGTACTCCAAAAGCCCAGCGAATTTAGCTGCAGGAATTTATAAAAATAAACATAATGACAGGAACAGTACTTTCATAAACACACACTTGGCCATTGTCTGTATACTCTGGGATTAAAGTTATTACTCATTATGCCACTCAGGTAAATCTACCAAATTGTGATCTTTGTCAAAGTGATCAAATATTGCTTCCATCAAGTTCTAGTACACATTTATTTCTGTATGAAATTGCTCTACTGGTGACTGGAAAGATTCTTATATATTAATTTCCGGTAAAATTACTCCTGTCAATGTCTCATAAAGAGCTTTTAAAGCTTTTCGAATATTGTCTAGCTTCTCTAAACATGAATATTGATACTCCGTACTGAGGTTGAACATCCACTCTAATTCAGAAATGTCTCCAAGAACTGCATCAATTACATCTAACTCTGCTAAAAACTTGCATGTAATGTCGTGCCCTGAACCTTGAATGCCAATAATTTGGATTAACGCCCCTGATAGGTTTTACATCTAGGTCGCCTCTGATTTCATCTAAGGTTTGAACAGCTAAAATAAAATCGTCTAAGTAATTATAATTTTTCCTCAAATAAACTATCAGAGTATATTATATCAAATATTTCTGTTCTTCTAGCTTCAGCTTTTCCTTTGTCTAAATCCTTAAAGAAACTAGGAGAGTAAAAACGCCGTAAGCTTATACTACTGTCTATTATTTATATGTCCGACCACTTTCTTGCACGGGACAACTGACTGTATGTTACTCCGCTGTGGTCCAACGTCCAAAAGTCCAACAATATCTTAATCTTGTCAGACGTAGTTCCCTGGAACTTGAATATCGTGGTTGAGAAGTACAGACTAACAGGAAACTGCTTTATGTTAATAGGTTGATTGAACGGGCTGTATCCAACAGTTATCGACTTCGGTAAAATAGGTACACAGCCGTTCTTTAAGAATGGAATATGCTTCGCGTCAAAATTGATCATCAGTACCCTAGGCTTTCCATTTTTAATCAACACTGCCTTAAGCTTTCCTATCAAACCGTTCACAATTGATTTTTTTACATTAAAGTTCACATTCAACATAACAGGGCAACCTATCACTAGTTCAAGTTCATGTTCATGCACAAACTGAAATTGGTTTGAAGTTTTCCTAACGTGTGGTTTAATAAGAACTCTATCAACTGAGAATTTTCTAATGCAACTTTGATTGTACTCTCTCACTGTAATATTTCTTGGACAGACTAAAATGGAGTCGTCGAACTGTTTTTGCTCACAAGAGTCAACATTTGTGGAAACTCTTGACACTAAAGACCTTATGTTCTCGTCTGAAACCTTCTTACGTCTTACGTTTCTTAATATGTCTAAAAATGGCTTATCTAAACAGTGTCTTTCACTGCTAAATAATTTAAACCTGTGTTCTGCAGCCTTAAAAAGGTCTCGCCCTCGTTGAGCAAAACACAGCTCAGGAGTACTACAGTCAGTTTCATCTATTAAGCTTTTGTCACCTATAACTAACCGACACTGAAAGAAAGCGCCAACAAACACTACCTTGACATTTCCAAAAGGTTTGTCATTACAATTTAATGAACGAAACACGAAGTCTAAATAAGCAGCTGCGAATGATGACAAAACGCTTATTTCGTCGATAAAAAAGTATTCTACTGATTTCTCTACTCTACTGAGCTTTTAAAACCCTACAATTTTTCGTTATAAAGTTGCTACTGTATAGATCGTACCAAGACTTATCACAATTGTACACTCCTAAAGCAGAGTGAAAAGTGGAGAAGTGATTCTTAGCTGCTAAAGCTCCACCGAAAGTTGTGAATAAAAACTTGACCTTGCATTCGTGCAAAATAAACCGTACCTGATGGATTACGGCGGTTTTCCCACTTCCTGACTCGCCCCAAATCTGAACAGTTCCAGATTGGACGTTCCAGTTCAAGGAATTTGTAAAAGACATCAGAAAATGCTCCATAATTAAAGAACGCTCTATTCAGGAATCAACATACAAGAACGCTAAATATTGGAATAGATGCTACTGCAAAAGTACACCAGGAAAGTCACTAATCATTCGTCCTTATAAGGATTTGAATGGCAGCTACTTCAAACGGATGCTGATCCCTAAAGAGTCTAAGTAAAAAAACCACTGGCAAGTTGTGAGCTCGTCATTCACTGTTCCGCAGGCTCTGTACCTGGCTAGTCTTTTGGATAGGTTCCAACCTTATATCATTGTGTCTAACGAACGAACGAAAGAAGCAGATGAGAAAGGTGTGAACATGTACAAGCCTAGCCCTACGATCGAAGATTGAAACGAATGTGCGGATGCGGATATTCTGTGGAGCAAATCTGCAAACGATGGAGAGTAATCCTCTACAACCAGAACACTGTAAGAGTCTACCACCAATCCATTCTTATTTTATTTGGAGCAACCATGCATATTTATTTGAATCTTTCAGCCAATTGGAAAAGGAACTCATCGGGAAACCCAGGAACATTTTGAAATTTATAATATATATACATACTTAAGAATTTTAATTGTAATTTTGAAAAACATTGAATAAAAGTTTAAAACACATTCATTCGTTTACTAAAAATCATTAATTGATTAATAATAAGCTCCAAATGGTCGATGTCTGACCTTCCAGCAAAGCTCGTGTGTGTAGCACTCCTACTAAATAAATTCTCATAATGCTTAAAGTACAAAGGATTATTCCATCACTTACCAGTTATACGCATTCTGGAGAGCGTGAAGTTGAGCCATCTGACTTTGGATCAAGTTGTTGATACTTGACTTCATAACTGCCACTTCCTTCTTACTTGCCTGGAGCTCTTGGTTAAGAGCATACACACATCGAGGTGCATATTACGCTCGGTTGCAGCGTTGGCTCTTTCAGTCGCTGCACGGTCGTCAGTGACCAGCTGCATGTTCTTTGCACAGAGTAGTTCGTTCTCGTCCGATGCTGCTTGATATTTGCTTCTTATGCACGTATTTGCTTCAGAAAAGCCGCGAAGCTGAATTTCTAAGGATAATGGAGCTTCCTTTTCAGCATGCAGTTGTTCCAGCAGACTCTCAGCCTCCTGTGCGCTGGACATCTGGACAACATAATTATCAATTATTTCATTTAAACTAGACTCCAGCCCTGCAAAAGTTGCTAGCGCTGGAATCGGGATCGGAGCATGGGGAGTTTCTAAGGCTTATGCAGTCGAGACTGGACAAGAAGAATTGAAAGCAGCATTGGACGATCTACAGACGAAAGTGTTCACTGGGATAGAGAAGATAGAACATCTCCAGGACGAGTTGAGGAAAGTTACGTCTATTTTGGACACTCTCGTAGCAGATTTAACTCTCTACAGAGAGAAGGTCGTGGAGCTGCAGTACCTCATTGCTTACCTTACCGGTAAGCTAATGGAAGGGAGGAAGGCACTTCAAGAGACGGGTAAAGTTTGGAAGAGAGGAGAATTAACTTCTGACCTCTTTGATTACTTAAACTTCACACTTCCGTGTGGAGACGAATGCCCAGCAGATCATGGAATTTTTCATAGTTGTAATTTAAAGGACAACATGGAAGGAATACTCCTAGATTTCTCTGTGCCCACAATAAACCCTAATCTTACAAGAAAAGAAGCTGACCCTTTCGTTTTATTACTCAAGAAAGGGAATCTGACCTGTTCCCTTAAGTACATTGGACCGACTGTGGCCACAATCTCCGTCGAAGAGGATTGTGTGTACAAAACACAAATGGAGTCTTCCAAGAATAAGATTGGATTAGCCTTGACTCAAAAGTGCTCTAACAGCACTTTGAAGGACCTGGAGAAGTTGTATCAAAGGGAGAGATGCCGCACTTCAAGGCAAGGAGATGAAAAGGACTTCATTCAGATCAAGATATTTGACAATAAATATTACATTTATTGTCCTTACAATCAGTACATGATTGGTAAGAGGACCATCGACTGCCCGGAGAAAGTTTTTACTCTGCCTTTGTCTCTGACTTTCACTCTGAATGAAGTAGATTATAAAGGTATCCTCCTGGAGGTAGTCTATCGAGAGACAGCTGATCCTGTTCTTACCGAACATATCAACTGGCATCTGAATCCTCGTCTCAACTGGAGCAACTTTACCCGAAAGTTTGATGAGGAGTTGATTAAGAGTAATGCAAAGATAGCCGAAGAGGTTAAAACCTTGGAGCTGTTCAAGTTTGCGAACGAAGAACATTGGACTTTGGCAGAAATTCTTCTCATTATGTGTGGAACACTCTTCTGCTTAACTGTCATAGTATACATGACAAGAAGGTGTGTGATGAACCGAAGTCGGGGATTTCGACGCATAGTCAAGCCCCGAGTGGAGCCCCGGGAGACCATAGTGGAACCTGAGGAAGCTGCAATCCAGCCTGAGGAACTCAGAGGTTGTCCAGGACATACGTTGGTTATCAAGGAATAGATTGTTTAAAGGGAGTGTTGAAATATGTTATATATATTCATAAACAATCTATTATTCCTATAAATAAATTTTTATAAGGATGTAAAAATTGAAAGCTGAAGCAAGTAGGAATTTAGGGTAAACCTGAGTAAGCGGATTATTTCCATGTCCTTTTGCTTTGTAGACTAGAAGGTCTTATACTATACTTAGGTACACTAAATATGAAACTGGTACAATATTCTATGTATAAATATGAGTGCATGATAATAAAAGATCATCAGTTCGCTGGATGAAATCAAGTAGAACGCTTTATTTCGCACAACCACACATGGGATGTTCTTGTCCCATTCGGTCAATGGCAACTCAGGAATGTAATGAGAAAGCATATCAGCTAAAGTTTTGTTAAATCTTTCTGTGTTCCCATTGCACTCTGGAGTGAAGGGATTAGTAAATCCTTGTTCAAATCCTACTGAATTAGCAATTTCTCTGAGAAGTTTTGATTGGTAACATTTTCCATTATCTGTCAGCAGGAATCTGAAAGCCCCGAAAGTAAATATCACTCTATTAATCAAAATCTCAGCTACCGTCATAGCTGTGCTATCTGGAATAGCAGAACAGATGACGTAACGAGTACGGAGATCCGTCACCAGTATGACGAATCTGTTTCCCCAAGTAGATATTGGAAAAGGGCCTAGAATATCCGATGAAATAAAGTCACCAGGATGGAGGTTTGTTAAAGTCCTATGAGGGTCAATCGGTCTTAATATTCCTCTTTTCCTGATAGTGCGATGCTTATGCACTTTACATGACAAGCATTTTTGAATATAGAGCTTTATATCCTCATCCATATTCGGCCAGAAGAATCGAGTTCGGATTTTGTGGACTGTCTTCTCCCTTCCTAAGTGGCCTCAAACTTCGAAGAGTGATATGCATTGATGATGAAACCTCTTAAAGAGAGTGGACATGCTACTCGATAAGTTATACTCTGGGAATCGTCTTCGTGGAACTTGCATAATATCCCAGAAACAACTTTACAGTCTCATGTTCTAACCTCTCGCATAGTTCTTTGATCCAATCGTCCAGTAATTGGAGATGAATGATGTCGATTTGGTAGTGGAAATTCAGCTTCAGTTAATGCTTCTTCGCACGAGAGTTCTTCTTTTTCTACTTCGAATAGAGGGACTGCTATAGCTTCTTCAGGTTTCAACGGTTTCTCAAATGGATTTGGATTTCTTGACAGTGCGTCAGCTAACACATTTCTCTTTCCCTGCTTATAGACAATGTCACACTTGAATTCATTTAACTTAATTCCCCAACGAGCTATTCGGGACTTCTGAGGGTTTCTCAAGTTCCTCTAATAGGTCAGTGATATCGCGTCCGTTCTAATAATGAAAGGCTGCATGGATAAATATTGACGAAATACAGAGAGACAGTACATGAGGGCCAAGCCCGCTTTCTCTGGAATCGACCAGTTACGTTCAGAAGGACCAAGAGTTCGACTTGTAAATTGGATTGGTCTTTCTTTGCGTACTTTCTTCCCGTCTTCTTCTATCTCATATACATGTAGTAATACCCAGCCACCGCATAGTCACAGGCATCAGTATGGACTTCGACAGGAACTTGAGGATCGTAGTGTACGAGCGTTGTGGCTTCTATCATTGCTGCTTTCAGTTTTTCAAAAGCTTCTGTGTGTGTCGGAGTCCAACAGAATTTCTCGTTCTCCAATTTCATGAGGTCATAGAGAGGTTTGGCGATGAAAGCTAGATTCTTGATGAACTTTCGATAGAAATTAAACATGCCAAGGAATGACCTAACCATCCTGACAGTATCTGGAATCTGCATTTCTTTAATGGCTGAAACCTTCTTAGGGTCTGGTGCTATTCCTTCTTCATTAATGACAAATCCTAGGAGCTTCATTTCTTTTTAGAGGAAAGAGCATTTCATCAAATGACATTTCATATTTATTTTCCTCAAGCGACTCAAAGTAGATTAGCATTCGCTTCCTTCCCATCTTTTCCATGGGGTGTTAGATCGTCCATGTACACTGCAACTTTCTCGTTCAGGTCAGCGAAAACTCTATCCTTGAGATGTTGGAACTCATGAGGTCCGTTAACGACTTCAAACGGCATTCCTTTGTAGATAAATGTCCCTTCCTTGGTAACGAAGGCTGTCTTCAAATCAGAACCATCCAATTCACACATTTTGATTTGCCAATATCCCCTAATTAGGTCGACGGAGTGGAAACATTTACTGTGAGCCACGGAGTCTAAAACATCCTCGATTCTAGGATGTTATAGCTTTGGAATGGAGTTATGGCGTTTAAAGCCCGATAGTCAGTACAAAACCTTATCTTCTTGCTTAGGGACTATAACCTCTAGTAATGACTCCACAGTGCAACAATTCTTTCACCTCTGAAGAGATGATCTCATTTTCTTCTCTTGAATATTTATTCCAAAGTCGCTGTCTAATAGAAGGATGGTCGCCGGTTGGTATACTATGTTCGACTATGTCAGTACATCCTAGTTGGGAATTGTTTGTAGCGAAGACATCCCAGTATTCCTTAAGAATCTGAATTAATTCTTCCTTGTCTTCCTTGAAAGCTGCAGGATTGATGTCGAATAATTCCGCATTGAATTCTGGTTTCTCTTGTGGGGTAGCATGCGTTGTATTAGTCTTCTTTTGACAGTCGATAGATAGAGACATAGCCATATCTACATAATCTTCATCTAACAATGTACAATGACGACTTACTCCTAGAATTTGACCTTCGTTCATCGTTATGATCTCAGAAGTTAAGTTAGCAACTAGTAATAAAAATCTCTGCAGACGATGAATGCCTGGGAATA
>JAQGBV010001394.1:0-15891 GCA_034698685.1 Isotomurus pseudopalustris
GTCTTTTTCTTTACCCACCCACCTACTTTTTATCAACGAACTTAACTCATTCAAGTCTTAGCTTAGGGCAAACGACTAGTTGAAACGACAGGTCTAAGGAATAAGTAAGCGGAAGAGATGAGGGACAGATGATAATACTCTATTCTTTGCTCTCTCTCTCTTCTACCTTTTCTCTCTTCTACCTTTTTTGGTTTGATGATGGAAGACTGGCAAAAAGAGGACACGATTTTACTCAGGAGATAATGATGTAAAGGCAGGTAGGAGAGAGAGAGAGAGAGGGAATGCACAGCAGTGTAGCTGATAGCAGTGTAGCAAGTTCTATATATGCATTTTATTGAGATGAACTTACTCAGACTAGACACACATGCACAAGGGTGTTATCAAGAAGACCCAAGCTCACTCTCTCATATACTTTCCCCCAGACTCCAGACGGAGTGAAAGCCTCCAGATAATCAGCCATAGTTTTATACTAAAAGTGTATAAACTACTTTGTGCATTAACAGTGGGGAGAGTAAGTAGGAGACTCCTACAGCATTTAATAGAAGAGTAGGCAGGTAAGGAGCGGTGTGTGCCTTCATCCATCCATATCCGTTTTGCGTGGTGAATGAATGGCGAAGTATAATCGGGAAAGGGAGGAAGCCATCACAAGTTTAGTGGAGTATGGGTAGCCACACACAAATCCAGAGAGAAAGACGGTTCTTCTCTATAAATATACAGTCGAATGTCATGGATGACATGATGGTGGTTGTGTATTATATATATATAATATACAGGGAGAATGAAAGAGAGTGGAGAGATGGAGGGAAGGGAGAAAGGTAGGCAGAATGGTGGAAGTCAGTGTGATGTAGGAGTTGTATTACAAAATCAATGCTTAATCGGGAGGATCCACGGAAGAATTGTACATGTCAGGTGTACTAAATGGAAAAGGTGTTGCATCCTTCGACTTTCCTTTGGGGAGAATAAATGGACGTTTGGAGAGATGCCTTACATGTTAGGCAACGCCGTCAGCACTTTTCTCCCTCAGTCCGTACGGAAGGTGTTGTTTGGTTGGACTGAGTTGAATTAGATTCCCCTCTCCTCTCTGCCAGGTAGAGAGTTGCTTCTGCTGGAGAAGGTAGGCAGGGTTCTAGATGAAAGCACTTTCTACACACTAAATTCCTTCATTTGTCGAGTGTATACATCTGTGCTCTCTGCCTCAATCCCACCGCACTTCTCTACACTTCTACGTGTAGTCTCTCTCTCTGCGAAGTCATCAGGAGAAAAAGTCCTTCATATCTCCACACACACACACCTTCAGCCTTTCACCGTATCCACTTTGTAATGACGGATTGTGGCTCCTCATGTATTGATTCCGAGTATCTTTACTCTTTACTCTCGACCTGTGAAAACTCCGAACTTGACAACAAATCTTAATAGAAATAGAAGAGTTGAAGGTCTCTCTCTCTCTCTCTCTCTCCTTCTTCGTCTTCTGAAGACTCAGCGAAATGCATACTGAGGAAGATTGTATTTACGAGGCTTACATAACAAACTTGCTTATACCACAAGACTCAAGTCTTAGATGTATACGGGGGAACACGTTGAGAGTAAAACCATCATCATGAGTCTCTGTGACTAACACTAAACCAAAGCAACTGCCACTATTACCACTACACCACACTACTTCGGAATATACCACGACTTAAGTTTTGCGAGTTGCTCCCCACCTCCACCCTTATCTTTACTCTTTACAATATCTATACATAAACCAAAGGTAAATTCACGATTCAGTAAACTCCCGTGTGTTTCCTGTATGAATCCTGTGGACTTTCTCCTACGCTAAAAGTCTTTGGTATATTTATTTTATAGGTCTACTTTTTCACCCGCATGACTCACTTCCTTCTCTTCATCTCTATACATGAATACCTGCGTATCTATTCAATTCCAAGTTGGAGAAATCTTTCCAATCCTGGTTGGCAATACCAAACCAACGAGAACGAAAGTCTCTCTCTGCCTACTTTGTGTGCTGACAACAAATGGTCATACATAAATATCTAGGTAGCTGTGTGTAGTGTGGAAGAACTCCGAACCTCATGCATTACGATCACCACCCACCTATCTTAACAATCTACCCTAACCAACTTCTTTCGAGGCGAATCTTCCTTCCTCCAGTAACTCCTTCCTGGCGCCCTTTCTACCTTTCTCCCTTCAATCGGACGATATTCTTCGTCTATAGAATTGAAGGTAGGGCCATTGAAAGTAGTTAGGTAGTTGGCAGTCCCAGTCTTATTCTTCAGTCATCCCCTACCTTCAACAACCTTCCTGCTGGCTGATCTCCTTAAAGAAAACAGCAAAAGAAAACGGTGAAAGCAAAGTGTGTATACTCTGTATACATACACACACACACACGAGTAAGTTAAGGCATGAATTGAGACCAAAGGAAATGCACACACAGACAACACACACACAAGTCTTCACTCTCTATTCTTTGCCATTCACATTCACAAGAAATCCAAACGAAGGAAACCGCAGCACCAGGTCTCGAACTCTCGACCACCAAACGAAAGGAGAAGATGATGCTGATGATGATGGAGCCAACTCTCTGACAAATATCCATCTCTATTCTTACTTCAATTCTTCAAAGACAAGTGTGTACGTGAATGTGTGAAGGCATTGGCATTGGTTTGGTGAGTCCATACATAAATTCATGCTTTCCCTGCCCTTCTTGCTTGCTTTACCATCAAAGTGAAAAGGTGAGGGGACTCTTGTCAATTCAGTCAGTTCTCATCTTGGTCCTTGTGTTTAGTACACTTGGACATGACCACGGCACAACGACCGACCGACGGTGGGAGAGAGAGAGAGAGGTGGAAATAATGCAGAAAGATCTGGGGAGTTGAACGTCAACACAACACTTGAATTCTCTATCCATGTCTATTCTGTTTCCCTACAGTATATATCTGTATATGTGCCTTGTGGGAGAGAGATTGACGAGAGAAAGAAGAATTTTCACCATCCACCACTATTTCATGCCATCATCAACCATCCCTGAGGAATCCATTAAACGGACATGTACAATCAACGCTAACCAAGACTTCCCCACCTTATCCTGTCCATCCTGCTTCTCTCTCTCGTGTGTCTATCTCCCTCCCTCAAAAGTTCCTTATTTCCTATACTCTGGGCCTTTCTCTATTCTACAAAAGTAAATCCTCCGCAACTTGGAACTTGGAAGTCGAAGGTATGAAGGGAGCGAGAGAGAGGAGAGACAGACAGTCGATGGAATGAGAAGAAGTGTTAAGTAAGCACATAGAAAAGAGGTTGAATCTCATCTCCAGCATAGCAATGTGAATGCGTGTGCACGGGAGAAATGCAACGGCGATTGGTTAAGGTGAGTGTAGAAGAGAGTGTATAGAGTGAGAGTATGTGAATGAATGAATGGATGGATGGAAAGGTTTCTCGGATGATTCGTCTGTACTAACCATTGTGGAAGAAATTCAGGAGGAATCAGATCTCTTCTGATCCTCCGTCCCTTTTTCACCCGTCCTACTGGAAAACTTGAGTCAATCTTTTAATATTATTCAAGGCACATACCTATCTATCTCATTCCAATTATCTCACCCTCCTCTCTACATCAAAATCTCTCAAGTTCTTCCTTTCCTTCTTCGCTTCCCTCTGACTCTCTCTCTCATCTTTATGAAGGTCACCTATTCACTTGCTAATTTTCCCTAATTTCGCACTCACTCTTTACATTCTATACACTCTCTCTCTCATCCTTTCCCACTTCACCAAGACTCAAGACTATCACCACATCACCACCACCACCACCACCACCTCAGACTCACTCTCACTCTCTCTCTCTTTAGAAAGGCACTTCAACCAAAATGATGAAGTAATTGATTGAACAAGGATGCAACAAGATTTTTCTTTCCCTACTCCCATTTCCCATTGTATGAGTCATTACCACCCATTTTCTCCTGTGTTAAAAACACCTTCACTCTTTGAGTATTGGGTTTTCTTTTCTTTAATACTCAGTTTAAGTCTTTACACTATATCTCTCTACAAATACACTGCAGTCATTCCTTATTTACTCATTCAATCGGTTTCTGCAAATAAATAACGTAATTTCAGGATCATATCACATGTTGTTACAAATAAGGTTGAATGCGAAATATCTGGAGGCTGCATGGCGGATGTGGAAAGTAGCATAACAGAGGCACACAGGCTTCAGGAGAAATCTCTCATGAATCAATCATTTCCAGGTATTTCTCCTAGTCTACGCGACTCCCTACTTTCCTGTCAAATTAACCATTACACAAATGGAATTGACTGGAAGAGTCCCTCCCAACTGGAAGCTACGGAGAGAGAGTGCGGAGTTTGAGTTTTGTGTATGTGTGTTTTCTTTTACTTTCCACTCGATTGCCCAAACGGGAGACATTTTTTATTCCAAATCACCAGGTAGTAACAGATGAAGTACCCAGTTCACGGTTCTCCCTCTACTTTTAAGCATAAGGTGTGTACAGAAGCAGAAACTAAACAAATCATTTTGAATATCACATCCTTCATGCAAAATAAAACAGAACAAGTCAAAGGCTCAAGTAGAGAAGTAACTCAAAACTTCTTGAAGTGACTTTTCCACTTTGGAGGTGTGTGTGTGTATGTGTGTGAGTTAAAAATTTCATATTCCACTCGTTCGCAACTGGGACGTGCTTCGCTCATTCGAATATTCGACAGCACCTCACTCACTCATAATGTCACAGCTGTACCGTTCCGTTTTTTATATTTTTTGGAGTATTTTTGCAGGTGGCCCAGTCCTTCTTCTTTTCCTTCCCGTGTTGACTGTTTCTTTAATATTTTTTGTCCCTGGCAGGACGAGAGAGAGAGAGATATATATTTTACTTGAAGAAATGTGGTAAATGTTTTCCATTAAGGCGTATATATTCACTATTGTATGTTGTTTCATATGTGTGTGTTTAGATGTGTGTGTACCTTAGACTAGTTTAGTGCAAAAGGAGAGTTAAGAGAGGCACACAACGACGGAAAGTCCTAAACTCATTCATCGTTCGAAAAACTTGCTTCGTTGTTACTTGGAACTTCTATATTACACACACACACATAATGTGAGTGAGGAAGCAGAGCAGAGAGGAACAGAAACACACACACACACACACACACCAGTGCCACTGCCAAGACTCACGACGACTGCAGCAGGTATTTCCTATTTCCTGACTTCCCAGCTTTCCTTTTCTCTGTTTCCTGTACTCTTAAATCTCCTCATAAAAAACTTAGTTTAGTCCTTTACTACGTCTACACAAGGCTGTAACAACGTCAGCACAAAATGCCTAACTGGATTATCCATATCACTCGCTAATTACCCAACTTGTTAAACTAATCTTGCATACTCAAAGCTATAAATCTGTGCTCTCTCCTTCGAGGGAAACTTTGTTTCAAACTAACTTCTCTCTCTCTCTTTTCTACCTTGTTCGCCTCTTTTGACTTAATTAGCTCCACCGGTGTGCTACCACTACCAACTACCACTAGACCCTAGCGATACTATGTAAACTATAAAGTAGAAAGTATAAAGCTTCCACCCAAAACCAAAGACTAAATTTTCTATTCAATCCTATTACATCTAGCTTGTCTCCTAATCAACTCAAACCACGGCTAATGATTCATGAATTACAAAGTGCATACATCTTCACATTCTTCTTACCTTTCTTTCTCCTTTCATCGGAGTCAAAGGAAATTCCACAGAATTCATTACGCTTTACATGAGTTGTTCAGTTATCATGATGATCGCAAAAGTCTCTGGAGATGGAGGAGACTTGAGAGAGTAAGTGCAGAAAGTCATAGATCTCCTCAACTAAGTGCTCACATTACTTTCCTTTGCTAATAAAGCTTTGATGGGTTTGTAGGTAGGTGCTGTGTGGAGCGTTGGTCGTGGCTCTCTTGTTTTATGCATGTCTAAAGGTTGTATACTGCTCCTTTACTGCTACGTCTCCTATGTACATGTAGGCCTAGGTAGATTTGATTATTACTCTGTGTGTAGGTAGATGGATGGAAGCAGAAGCAGCAGCAGTTGCACAAAAGAAAGGACCCAATCCAGGATACGCTAGATTGCTTTCTAGTTGGTCATCCCTCTAAATCTTTTCTCAAATATTTGTAGAAGATTGTGTGTCACAAAGCTTTTGAGACAGTTCCGTTTTAATACTCTCTCTCTCATCTTGCACGCAATCAGAGGATGTTGTATCCCTTCTACTTTGTCATTGATGGTTCTCTGCTCTGACAAAGCTTACCCACGGTCTTCTTCTTCTATTACTAACTCAACACTCTCTCTCATCCCGCATTATATCATCTTACTAAATCATCAATAAACCTGAAACTTAAATGTGGAACCTGACTTGAATTTTCTGCTGAGACTGCAACATTAACCTAAAACCTCTAACACAAGTCTCAGAGTAAACCAACAACGGATCTAAGGGAGACTCTCCTCAACGCTTTCTGTGACGACTGACTACCTTATCTATCTGTGAGAGTCAGGTAAGCTTAAGCGAGATTTGTTCCAGAACAATTTTACTCGCAAGTAGTAAAATCTACTGGGAAATGAACGACGACGGACAGAATATTACACGATGATTCCTCGAGAAGATGCATTAACATGAAAGATCTGTGGTGAGACAGTTGATCAGATCTTAACAAACACAGGGGAAAGAATGAGTCAGTGGCTGTGTGGTGACTGCACACACACACACACGAAAGTACCTTACACATATCTCAACATATACTACCCTGTGTGTCCTGTGTGCTAGGCTAAAGAGTTCAACCTTTAAGAAGAGAAAGATCCTCTATGATAATTTCCTTCCACAAATTACTTTCTTGAGAAAATGACATGAGAGAAGATGGAGAAGAAATCACAGAGAGAGTCAGAGACGGCGGAGGCAGCTGGAATAATGCTTCGTGGGATAATTTAGTCTTTGAGTTGACTATGACTAAATCTGATTTTGATGGGTGGACTGGACAGACTGGACATAAAATTACAATTGCTTACTGCTACACATACAACATACACTCGGTGGTATATTTATCACGAGAGGTTCGGAAGAAATGGACACACGGAGAAAATGGTGGGTTGCAAATGATGAAAATTTCATTCTACAAGATGCTTTGGTCAGATAGATCACCAACCTCATCTATAACTACTGAACCACAGAGAGAAAGAGAGAGACAGAATTCTGAGGCTTGTTCGTACATCTTTGCTCATGATGACGTAGCCCAGATGAACGAAAAGAAGAAATAGGTGGCCACTGCTACTTCACCAGTAGATTGGTTTCTTTACAGATTTGAAGATGCCTTGTCGATTTGTAGCTTTCTGGTTTTGGTCAGTGTCACTACAGGGAGAAAGAGAAAGTCGGAAATTACCCCGTGACAGACGGTTCCTTCATTCAATCGTGTGTATATAGGAGGAGTGTGTCTATAGGTGTATATAACCATATATACTCTGTACCACACCGTATGCAAGACAACTTAAAGAGCAACGTAGGTCTCTCTCACTGATTTACTTTTGCTGCAGTGACCACCGAAGTCATAAGAAAGAAGGCAGTCAACATGATGACTTTCCTCGGAGAAATAACCTCTGCGGGAGGAAAGGAGAAAGATTTGTATTTTGAAAGACGGGCCAAATGATGGTGAATATGAAAATTTGATCCGTTTCTCATTGAAGGAAGCGACAGTGACCACACGTAACCATCTGGTACATCAGGCACACCCACCCACACATACATACACACACAGTTATACACAGTGTCCTCCTAGGTTCGTCTGTACCCACCGTAAAAGAAGAATTCAACTCCACACTTGTGGTGTTCACCGTGTCTCACGAACGACTATGACGATACTACCGTTCCAATATTTCAAATTTACTACACTACCACCCGTAGTGGTCATTGGAGCAAGATTTTGTATAAGTATTGGTTCGACACACGCATATGAATGTTCAATTTAAAGAAAGGAGACCTCACCACCCTCAGATCGAATTGTCTTTCTGACTTGTCAGGGCGAAATCTTCCCTGCGAAGCTCCCATTTTCTCTTTCGACTCAACCAAAAGGTTTTTGATGGCTTGACCGCTAGCTTCATTTTGTCTGCCAAGAAGTCTTGAGCGATCGTAAAAATGACTTTTCATATTCCACGGGTAGCAGTAGCAGCATATGTGTACATCGGTCACAAAAAATCCACTTTCTCTGTTCCATATCTTTTCCACCGGAGGATTGTCTACCCACCTCCAAGAATACTTATTCAGATACACACACACTTAAGCATATAGCAAACCCCTACAGCACTATAAAGGAACTCAACAACCATGATTATTCTTCAAGAGACCTTTCCCTTAAAGAACATTTTCTCATTTTGTGACCAACAAAACCAATAAGAAGACAAGCCTTTTCCATAAACTCCCCCACAAGTACTCTCCTAATAATATTACCTACTCATATTTGTCGTAGGTAGAGAATATGAAGAAGAAGTTTCGCTGTAAAAAACCGAGAACTAGGGTAGAGCACTGCTTACTGCTTACTACTAAAAAGTACTCTCTCACTTTATTCGTCTGTCGAATGTTGAGCCATACACTCACACAGGCACAACACAGGTGTGTACGTCTTCAGATAAGGGCAAACGAATGACCCACGATCTTCCATAAAAACATGATATATCAAAAAAGAAATCCCATCAATTCCTTCTTCGTCTTGAGACGCCAACTTACAACTTACCTTTCACCACCACCAACAGTGCGGATAGTGCGGACTCAAAGAAAGAAAGCTCAGCAAGTAGGAGTAGTAGTATTGATAGTGAATAGGTAAGGTTATGTAAGTAGAAAGATGTAAAAAGCCCCCGCATCTATACGGTAAGTACTACACACCCCGGTGTGAGTGACTTAGCAATGCGACCATGACAAATAAAAGCCCATATCACACGGCAATCAAGAAGGCAACAAGAATCATAAAAATTCTTACAAGAAGGAATCGTAAAGACTTCTCTAGGCACTGAAACCATAAGGTATCATTTCTAAGTAGTGGTAGGCTTAGTCTTTATACGTCTTTCGTGAGATATACGAGATCTATAAGTATATACCGAGAGAGACTTTGTTCCAGGTTTTTCTCCCAAGTCAACGAAACAAGTTGGAGATATGCAGGCAGCTCAGCGTAGTCGGTAGTTTTACCTTTTTCTCCGTGTATCAATGATTTTTCTCCTCCTATCAAATAACTCTGAACTATACGATCCCATTCAACCAGGATAATTACATTGTTATCATCTTGTAACGTACACTCACAGATCCAAGGGGAGAGAGAGTCCTCTTTTTTACGGCCATGTCTAGCAGCACTAACTTTCTTCACTTAAACATTTTTACTCCCCCTTTTTTCACTGTTCATGATGGATAATTACAAACACAGCTATTTGAGGATAAAGTCCTCCTCGTTTCCTCCAAAGGTATGCCAGCATTCTGTATACGCTCTCAGCTTAATATCTGTGTTAATGTGCAGGACCAAAGTAGTATTTGTATGTGTGTAATGTACGGGAGAACTCATTTCTTTCTCAACAAGATTACGATCAGCATTTATTTCCTCGAATACCAACCAAATTAAATCTTGTTCCGTCCTTCACGTTTCCTTCTTTAGGCACTTTCACTCCATTTCATTCAATTCAATCATTTACTTTTCCATCATCATCGCCAGCTTGACTTGATCCGTTTCCCATACATACGACACGAGTATATATGGAACAACTCTTTTCCTTAACAAATTACGCAAAACACACACTCCCAACACACACGGGTTGGGTATATCTCATCCACTCAATTCTACCGTCTTACTTGACAGACACTGGAATCTTATTACTTTCTACGGCCTTAAATTCATTTCTTTTCAACTTACACGTTTCGCTGCGTCTCAATCTCAATATAAAGCAATCTTTGCTTTTAATCGTTTCACCAGACCTGATCGGTCAATGTCAATTTCACTTTGACCGTTGTATAGTCCATCCATATCGTTTTACTTCTAGTTCAACATCAGCCTGTCCATCCGATGCAATTAACCACGGATTCTAACGTGATTTCATATTATTCCAACCTGACAAGCTTAAAATTTGGAATGATGCATGAGTTAT
The DNA here is from genome assembly GCA_034698685.1 of Isotomurus pseudopalustris. Lineage (NCBI taxonomy): Eukaryota > Metazoa > Arthropoda > Collembola > Entomobryomorpha > Isotomidae > Isotomurus > Isotomurus pseudopalustris. The sequence continues at coordinate 10,127 of JAQGBV010001394.1, forward strand.
AATAATAATCAGATAGAACAGTTCATGTGAAAAAAAACCTTGAACGGCTTTTCGAAAATTTACGAAAGGAACAATGGATGAGGAGTACCCTTCAACATTACGAATGAAGCGTACTTATGAGACTTTCCCACATGATACTTTTCCTTTTTCAAAAAAGCCTAACTATAAACACTGATCAGAGTATTGTTTCCCTTAGAAAAATATCTAGCTATGTGTGTAAGTTCGTTGATGACGAGCCTAAGCGTTGCTCTTCCGTAATGACGCTTCAAGGGAACAACACGAGAGAGCAACTTCTTCTTCCCTCCGAGAGAAAATAAGAACCCATGAAAGTTGTAGTTTATATTAGACAGGAAACATTTACTTACTTCCACATGTTACATGACACAAGACTGATTGAGTACAGATCCTGGACTGAATTCGGAACGAAACAATTTTTCTTCTACCGTGGTATTTTAACATGGCACATGGAGACTAAGGTGGCAGAGTGGCATTCATTTCTCTACGGTTCCTTCCAAATCCACCCACCCACTACAAAACTTCCACACACACACACAAAAGCACAAAAATCCCCACACTCTTCTCTCTCTCTCCTCTTCAAGAGTCTTTTAAAAGTAAAAGCACCTTATTTTTACATCGCTGGAAATTTAGACGCATCACATCTACTGCTGTTATATTACCCAACACAGGGAATGAAATTCAATGAAAGTCCAATCCAGGAGGGACACGCCACACGCGTAAAGATTTCGTAGAATGGGTTGCATCCCAACCTTCGATTTTGTCATCATCATCCAAAGGTAAATTGCGGAGTGAATGCACGTGTGCAATTTCAATGGTGAATAAAAGACAACTAACCAAACAACCTTGCTTGCTTCAGAACCGTTAGAGCCACAGGCAAATTACCTTTCATTTCGCTTGGAGAACAAATTCATCACAATAATAATAGTGTGATAGGAGAATACAGGAGAATGCACACGGGTAAAACCCCTATGTAATATTAAGGTACGTACACTTAGGTTTACGAAATCTTTTGTCCTCCCTCTAAATCTCTAGTTCACACACAAACGAGAGTGCATACAGCCACACGACGCTGCGTATCCTTCGTAAACCATTTTACCCTTCAGAAATCTCGTATACGAGTATCGAGTATGAGTGTATATTTTAACTCGGCTGGCAAATCTCTTCTTTTGATCAAAGAATCCTCAGATGATCAACGATCCTTTGCTACCCCAACATAAAAGTAGAAGTAGTGAAGTCCCCAACTACCAAAAATAACCCTTAACCGAAGAGGGTTTGCACTTATCTGCTCTATAATAATCTAACTAGCTGTATTATCGTTGTATAAACTCGTTAGCTTTTACCTAGCCTACACCTTATTCCTCTTCTACCCAGAAAGGGATGCTTCCTCCAACTTCCAACAACCACCAACCAACCACCTTACCGATTTATACCGCTTTCAAAATTCTCGCGAGCTCTCAAGAGACTTTTTATTTCATCCATACAGACGGCACATTACACACAGAGTTTTTCATTCTTTCTCCCCTCTACTCAATAAATGTATTCCAAATACTCGCTAAATTAGATTCGAAGGTTCCTACCTAACCTTGTCGGTTTTAAACACATGTCGACAAAGCTTTCCTTCTGAACTCTAAAAGTTTTATCTCGACTGTACTATCCAATTCACCTTGTCAATATCCTCTCTATCGTTTGTTCTGCTACATGAGATGAAACAAACACTGTTGACTATTGGCTAAATTCATCTTCAAATATCCTACGGCATCAGACAAACTGAAGGGGAAGGATATTATGATTGACAAAAGGATATACGACAAACTACAACAATTACAATATTGTTACTACTACTAAAACATGAAATGGTGGAAGTAATAGCTTCAATTTGGATATTTTAATCAACAGAAATTTTCACCTTGCAACGCTGAAAACTTATTTTCTAATGAGAATTATAATGAAATCTTATGGTAGATGGAACGTTTTTCAATGTCCCTATATTCAGCTTCAATTCTACCATGAAAATCCTCTGGTGATGTGTTTATCAGATTCACCGTGGGTTCATCATCATCAGCCAACCGTCCGTCGGACTTTTTCACTCATCTCCTGTGAGAGAGGAGAGTAGAGAGGAAAGAAGGGTCCGATGATTTTTGTATTCGACTATCCGATCTGATGCCTATTCATTGTTCCCCAACTTCCACAAGACTGGACAATCTGAATAAGCGTATTTTCACTAGGAACGAAAACACTATTTCTCTGTCAATTAATCTGAGGACGACCACGCTTGTGCAATGCACTTGCCAGCTAGTTTCACATGGTCCACTGCTCTCCCTGAACTCACATGAGGTCCCGAAATAATAATTTATATAAATTCTAACCCGCATCAGAAACAGAGAGATCAAATCCAGTACAAAGAGCCTTATCATCATTATTATCGTCATAATCATCTCGCTCTCTCCTCACACATAACGGATGGGAAATGTTGGATGCATTCATCCTCCAACAAGAATACAAATCCAGCCAGTCAGCTTCCTTACCTGCAATTTCAATGAAAATAAACAATCACACTCACGTAAATTCATTATTATGTGTACTTTATACTTAGCCAGAATGCTTTTAACCCTCTCCCGTTCTACTTGACGTGCTTAAACACACACATACACGCTCACAAATAGGTTTTCAGTTTCTATTCAACCTCTATACATTTTATGTAGAGGCTTAAACTCATGTACGAGTCTGAAGGGACTTTCTAAGCTATCTTCGATCAAAATACTTGCACACAAGTCCAGAAGGAACTTGTTGGCTGCCTGCCCATATTCTTCGGTATAAAAGATGAGAACTGAATAAAATCAAAGCTAACCATAATCAGTTTTGTGCTTTCTATCTCCGAGAGTTTTTTTTACTCTCTCTCAGGTACTTAAATGTTGGAATACGAGAGAGGTATCACCTTACACCTGGCTCAACTACATACATATCACAGGGTGATCTTGCCAAGTTCTGAGAGTACATAACGGTATCATGTGTCTTCGACATGATGAATACTTCGATTATTTCATAACTTTGTTGAGAAAGAATAAAGGATTGAGTTATTGCTCAAGATAATACACATTCACGCACACACACACACCAACTTGCCCTTCGTTGCGTCACTCTCATTTCTCTATTGTTTCTTTAGCCTTGACATTCTTTGCGGAGGTTTATTATTGCCTATTCATCTATTCAATCTATTATTTGTCTGTTAGGCCTGTGTAAAGGCCACAGAGAACATAATATAAAACGCAGTCAAGACATAAGACCCCATCCTAATTTACAAATCTTGAGTTTTAGTTCAAGGAACGATCTGCATCTTTTCAGGTTTGTTGTAAATCCAATAAAAACTCTTTCTGTAATCAAAAATTAACAAATTTAGGTGTCCCCAGGTAGAATAAGTCGTTGATCAATTGAGGAGTGTCCATTTTGGTGTATAACAAAGCGAAAGAATTGGAGAAATTAAAGACAATCCCTTCACCTATACTCGATCTGGCCCCTCTTTCAAAAGCTAACAACCTTAGAAAACCAAATTATTCTGGGAAAGTTAATGGAAAAAGCATTTTAGAAAATATTGAAGAGAGCAGCAGGAGGAGCAGGTTAAAGTTATTCCTGATGTGATATCTCTTGGCTCGAAGTTGACAAACCAGTAGTGTCATAAACATATTAGCCACAAGCAACAAGCCCTATTGGAGCTCTGACATAGTATATTCCATCCATCGAAACCCATAAAAGCCTAATGTGTAAACAAATATAATTCACTCATAATGATACCCTGGAATAATACACACATGGGTATAAAATCCACATAATGTTCCCTCCTCCATCTTTTCGTGAGTTTTCCCCCAGTTAAAATGATAATTTGCGTTTCATAACAAGTTTTATACTTTTCTGGGGGAGGACTGGAGATTTGCACCGGTTGCCGGTGATATAAAATACCTTTGGCATTTGCAAGCATATATAGCAAACAAACTATACAGAGACATAGTATACGAGTTTTGTCCTATTCACCCAAACAGCTCATCTATGTGTGTATTTCCGGTTTGAAAGAAAAACTTTTCTCTCTTTTTATGATTCACCAGGAACGCTAAAGTAGTAAGTCTTTGAGAAACGGAAGAACACACTGGGTGAAGGAAGAATCGGAAAGAAGTAAAATGAAATACACATTTGACAGAAAGTAAACGTCGAGCTGTGTGAGACGGTAGAAAGTTTAGGTACTCCGAGAGTTGACTTTCTGTTTTTCCTTTTACTCCTCTGTCCTCCGTATAAAAGTGAAAAGGTGCACACACACACACAACAGATTCACAATTCCCATCCACAAAAGGGACAGAAAAGAAAAGATTCTTCCACGGGACGTTAAATGCATATGAATAGAAAAAAAAGAATTTTGAGGAATAGGTAATCAACTATCAGACTGCCCGCGTATATATACGCGGCTGCCTCATCCTCATCCCAATGTGTGTGTGTGTTTTTTTGTATTTTATATGTATGTGTGTAGTTATTGTGATTACCAACAGCACTCTCCTCACATCACATCTTGTTGTGTTACTTGTTAAAACTCCCAAGGCAAGTGCCACGTTGGTGTGGACTGTCAACTGTGCACATAGCAGCACTCTTCGTATATTTGAGTATCGTACATCTCTCCTCTCCACTTCTCCCTAAGATTGTGTGTAGCTTGAGGATTTCACAAAACAAGGACAAAAATAGCCTGCCTGCCTCCGCATACCTGAATTCTAAATCAACACCTTCGAGACTCGCTTGGTGACAAAACTTTTTCTTCAAAACATTGGAAAGGAACCAGAACCAGTTAACTATCACGCAAAGGTATTCCACCGTAAGAAAGTAGTAGTAGATGGAGTACATTAGTAAGCTCCTATCACAAGTAACACGCTCTCTCTCTCTCCACGTACACCTCCTTCCTCCCTTTGCCTTGTAGTAGTACTCCGTGCATAAAAAAGTTTACAAAACTTTCGCAATACACGGGATTTTAAGTTGGATCACATTTATAACCTTACGTACTCCTTACACAGTATTACACACACAACACACACACACCACCTTCTTTCCTTCACAATAAAATATCTTCGCTAACTAACCAACTACCAACTCCTTGAAGACTCTTGAAGAGTCTCATTTCCATTCAAATGTGAGAGAAATACGAATGAAATTCATTGTGTACCAAAAGGACTATCGACTGAAAGAAAATCTGGCATTCAACCACTAAAAAACATTCCCAATTACTCTAAACTAAACTGCACTTAAGCATCTGAAAGACATTATTTGAATTCACCTAGATATGTGAGAGCAGAGTTAAGTAATGTTTAGAGAGTGAACCTTGACTATACAATCCTTACCTACCGATAATAATACTAACTTCACACATACATGACCCTGTGTGTGTGTGTTATAGTATGCTTTCTCTGTATATAAAAGAAGTCCCAGTTGGAAGTCGCAATTCAATGTAAAATGTGTGTAGACGTCAAGCGAGGAATCCGCCCCAAAAAAGAAACCTGGGAGAAATCACCTTCTCAGATTTCAATTTACCACAGGCAACTAACACTTCGCTCTCCTTTGGAAAGACTGACTGCTCCTTTCCTTCGTTCATTTCCTCCCTCTAACCATCCCAAAACAGCCAATTTGCAGTCAAGGTGAGGAGATATTTTTACATAACGAAGATGTATGGTATCAATTACCTCCTAATTAATTCTCATAAGACTTGGCTTCCACCACGG
>JAQGBV010001395.1:0-15890 GCA_034698685.1 Isotomurus pseudopalustris
ATCGACACGGCATGTGAAATCCCTGATCCGCCCCTAGTAGGCGATTGGGTGAGTAGGCGATTTGGTAGTAGGCGATTACGCATGGAATCCATAAAAACATATCATCCACGTACATCCGTATCCACACTGTAATACCAGATCCTGAATAATATTCTGAAAGGCGGAAGATGCTTAGAAAGTCAATGCAAACAGCTCACTGTCAATGGAGTACATGATCGCGACATAAGTACATAATATGGCTCAGAGTTTCTTGCTGAGTTATGTTTATGTTTGGGTTTTAATTACTTGTTTAAGTGTTTCTTTGATCGCTATTGAATGGAAATGAAGTGGGCTTGGTATGCATAAATAATGATTAGCATGAAGAAGACGTCGATTTGAATACGGCTCAGGCAGGGGTATAAAAGTGTATATTGCTCCATTGTCCGCACAATTTATTTATTCCCTGTTGAAGCCTAAAAATGGAGGATGTAACATGTAACTTTAACAGACTGAATGTGTAAATTACAAATAAAATAGTTTCAAACTAGCCATCGGAGCCCGTGGAACGGGCATAGCTATTTTGGGAATATAAATAATATGTGAAAAGGCCATCGGAACCTCTATTGCGTATGCCATTAGTTTGAGCTGCTGGTGAAAGCGAACCCCCAGTATTGCTCGGGGACTCGGAGAAAATAGTCCCCACTTTTATAGTCAAGCGTATTATCATGAAGAATAACGTTCCTATATTGTTGTGATATTGTATTTCCCTGTCAGTGTGTCATGTGAGCCCCAGATGTGATAGTCATGTGACATGAGTTGTTGTAGGGAATTAGCGTGTAAGTCCTATCAGAGGTGTGTGAGCTGTGAGGAGTGAATAAAGCGTAAGTAGATAAGTTAATATCTAACCGTCTTCCCCTCTTATTATTTGACCTCTATCACCACTCCCCCTCGAGATCCCTTATCCGCAATCGTGTAGTTAATACCCCCACGTATTATAATGCAGGATGCATGCTGAACTGATCGCAAAACTATTTTGGGCCCTGTTGGCAGTTACTATACACATTGATCTGAAATATAAGGATAATTTTGTAGACAAAACGAAATGAAAAAGTTGTGATACGTAAAAGTAAAATGTGGACAAGTAGCTTGCTTTTTCAGAGATGAAAGGAAGTCCGGAGATTGAAGACTGACTTTCTCATTGCGAATTTGCGGAAGAGCAGACTACCGATTTGCCGATTTCTCTTGTTAAATTCGATTTAAAATACATCTAACATCGTATGTTTTTACAACCCGAACATCATATACCAAGACCGTGGTTAACCGGGTGGGTGTAAACAAGAAAAGAAACTAAACCGCTGAATGAATGGACTTTTCCTAACTACTTTCCCCATATACTTATTCGCAATACACAGATCAGTAGCTTTCCAACGGTATCGTAGAAGTTGTTATTTAAAATTCGTATGACCTGTGACGTTTGACCCATGACGGTGAAAAATGCCACGGTCACAAATAATGTTGCAGTTGCTGTCGGATTCAGTTTGAGTGATACCTTACTTCACCCCTAAAAGTTAACAACTTTTGACCTAGAAGTCACTGCACCCTTATATATGGATGGTTCGGGATCTACAGGTCTCTTGCGAGACTTGAGACTCAGCATGGTCGTCTGTGCATCTATAGAAAGAAGTTGGCAAAGGGACAAAAATATCATGTATCATGTAGCTTTCTAATTGTTTGCAAACTGCACTTTTTCTAGTTTCAGCTTTCAAATACTATCTTTTTTAATTCGATTTTTGAGTTGGTGGAAATCAGAAAGTAGTTATTCAGTCGTGTTGACTCAGCTGCTGTTAGGGTTAAATTATTAACCCTAACAGAGCTACATTGTATTCGACCAAAGAAATAGTTGCACATCATAGCCTGTCCAATATCTATGACTGTCAAGTAACCAAAAGCGTTCACCAGCTCGGTTTGTTTGGTTGTCGTGAAGGAAAGGCTGATGAAAAATGGATGGGGTATAAAGACTTTTTCCACTCACGCGATCAAAAGCTAAAAAGATTGACGAGCCGAGAGGCGATAGCACCTTCAGTCATTGCACATCAACACGGACCTTATTGGAGGGTTACGAAATTTAGGGATAGCACACATGCCGCAATTGCGAAACAAATGGAAATATTTAAAATATAGAACTAATAAGAGCCAAATGCACACAGCTTGTGAAAAAATCAGAAAACAGGTCAATAATAACCTTCAGTGCTAACACATTGTTTGTAAATTCTTGTGGATTTTTCGTGAAATCCGAGGCAAACATTTCGTAGCTTAAGTAGCATTGCTGCGACGCGTGCAACTGTCTTTTTAAGTCAGGGAGGTTTTAAGTGTTGTGTTTGCAGTCTTGCTATTCTTGCAGTGCAGCATGGAATGAGATGATACGAGATTCCGTCAAAATAGAAAGCTGGTGAAAATTTCGGGCCCTTCCTGAGCTCCGAGTTCCCCACAACTTGCGTATTCGGGAATATTATGTGGAGCTTTTAAGAAAGCATAACACGTAGAATTTGATGACTCCCTGTGTATTTTAACGACTTCGTGGCTATGTGCACTACTCGCTTTGTGGAAGGACTTACTGCTTGACTGTCTATCTCCGCTATTTACTTTTTCAGCCTAGAAACTCAAATGAAATATTAAAGCTCGAATGATTTACTTGGCATGCTACGCATTGTCCTCTTTGTCTCTGTGCATACTGTGCAAAAGCTAATGCAAAATGTGTCATCATGACTTCCATTTAATGTTATAGGTGGATAAATAATGGTTCTTCCTTTCTTCTGTTCCTCCCTGAAATTGTTTAGTTCAAATAAAGTGTTCTCTTAACCATAGTTCGCCTTACGTACATACTGCACATGTACTTATTTTTATCCAGCCAGCCATGCAATTTTGTTCCTTGCGAAACTGAAAGCCTCTTTGGTTATGGACTACAGTTTCTATACTCTGTTTTCATTTTGTATAATAATATGTTCTGGAGGTTGAATGTATACGCGTGCTAGTTTGTTAGGTACTGTTGTTACGTATATTTACCCTACGAGTAGATTAAACGCACCTCACAGTAGAGTAATACTCTCGTGTCTAGTTATCTTTAATCTTTAATCGTACAGGAATTGAGTTTTAAGTCTAACAAGGCAATGACAGATTTTGTCGAAATAACTTGCATTAGTGCAAACACTTCTAGCAGCTCTTCATAACGTAGCAAGTAATCTTCATGATTTCTGAACCTAATTTTATTACTATCGTAGTAAAATTATTGAATCATTCAGCAAGAACTTAAATTGTATCGAAATGATGTTTTCTATTTCCCAAAATCACGTTTTACACTTCAGGACTTCAGTTTATGTCTTGCCTGTCACCTGTTGGGCCCAAGTCATGAAAGTACAAAGCTTATATTGAAAGTTTTTGTTACGTTGCGTTACCTGTTACGTGCGTGCAACTGCTGTGTCATGATGACATAATAAAAGGTCCAACTCACAGAAGCGAAGTTCCTCGATTTAATAATAGTGTAATAGGGACACGGCTATGGGAACCCTCATTTTAAAAGTGACAATGTAGCGAGGCCAGATTTTTAACATAAAAATTTTACTGACTCTTACTACTTTGTGTGCTATATACACTTACTTACCTTTACAGACTTGCATTTATCATCTATCCAGGAACAATTAACTTTTTAAGTTTAAAATTTACAGTTAGTTATGCAAACTTGTAGTGATCCGGTTTCACTTTCAGCTACATTTATCTGATTCGACTATTCGACCCACGTGCATTTGCAAAAGGGGAACTTTCTCAATATGTGTATGCATGCCCACAGTAACAATAATATAGTGCTACAGACAGTGCACATCACCGTACTGAGAAACAATAGTAGAAACCAGCAGATATTCGAGGCATCAGAACCCAAAACATACTTTCCTCCGTACTTTCTCTGGTGCCATTGGTCGCCTCAGTCTTACCCCTGTTTGGGTTTTTCGTGTTATCCTAGCTCTGCATAAATCAGATCTGTTGAAAGCCTTTCTCGTCGTTGCATGCTTAATCCAAATTGACGATGATGCTAAAATGTTTTCTGTGTAAAAGCGTAGAGACATCAAAATACGCGTCTGCATCCTGCATGAAAAACTCAGCCGGGTAACCTTCGAATAAGAACGCTTTCTCTATTCTATACCCAGATGAACTATTTTTTGAAAAGCTGAATTCTCCTTTACCACCGTCGTGTCAGGAGACACTTTGAAGTAAAATACAAACCAGAAGTACAGTTTACGAATTGATATTCACATTAGTGTCGCATATTACCCCAGTCCAGCCACACCTGGAGTCATTGGGTCATGGTCATATAAAACCTGTGGTGGTGGCTGCATGATGAAACTGATGGAAGTCGTAGTGACATTTAATTGTAGGTTTAATGCGAACTTCTGAAGTGCATCCATGTCTGCTGCCTAAAACGATGACGTCTCTGTTGAATGAAATAAGAATGAAAGCGAATAAGAACTGGAAGGTCCCCCAGCGTTAGAAATCCACTTTTTATTCCAACTATATCCAAGTATCCAAGTCACTGATATAGATCAGCTATCCAAGTTGTCGCATTTATTTAAATTCAAGCAATCGGTTGAATGGCGATATCTGATGGGTCTCTAGGCCTCACCCTAAATTTATTGGTGTTCGTAACTCGTTGTCTTCTCGCATTAAACATTTTACTGGTATGCTCGTTGTGGTTTCCTTTACTACTCTCTATTCTCTGCCACACAAAATGCCTTACATGATGTACCTTCAAGTCGAGCGCTCATGTGCGTTTTAAATGTCCGGAATTTTTCAATATTAGATCCAATATTTTTTTCATTGTTATTGTCCTGAAGAAAAGAGATATTGGATCTCGGGGTCAGGTTCTTTATCTCGGATTTATACGAATACATAGTAGGGTGCGATTTATTTCGAAATCCTTTGTCATACTACTTTGGCGTTGGAATAAAAAACCTGAATCGTGTCTAAAATGTATTACGTCATTGCACCGAGTACCTGCGTTTATTACACTCCAAAAATATCTCTTTCACCAAGACATCTAAAATGTTATATGCTACTTGTATGATCTTCTCTGTTCTCAGCATCACCGTATTTTTCCCACTGGTTCAGTCCAAGATACTTTGCATAGTCAAGTGAGTCGCGCAAGATTCTCGGGAGAATACAAAGGTTACGTGCAACGTGCATCAGTGGTGAAACTGCCCGAAGGATATTTTGACGAGTTTTGACCATGCATATGCCATGATGAGACTTTAATTCTATTTTCCTAATGGTAATATTGATGACCCGTGACAAATCGTTTTGGGCTAGAATTCGTAGTTGACCTCATTTCTTTGAAGAACAAATGTGCGAAGACAGACACTATATAAGCAGTTAGGAAAATAGGATGAAAGTGAAATTCTTCTTGAGGTTCATTGGAATGAGCTACATGTAATTTTTTTACGAAGACATCTCTTCTATTATGGGATTCAATGAAGTTGGTGGCAATATTTTTTCAGACAACGTACTGACTATTGCTGACATGAGAGGTTTCAATTGTGTTTTAGTTTCGTTGTTGTAGAAAGGATTCGATATTCTAATTCTAATTCAAGTTTGGCCCATGCATCAACATCGCATCATTCTGATTCATCTTGGAAATATTTACAGTCACAACAGTGATTGTGTCTTTATTTTGAAGTACATGCGATATTCACAGGGAACCTGCCTTGTTTACAGGGGTTTCGTTTTCCCATTCTGTATGGTCGCGCAGCGAACTACAAAGATACGTCTGACTTCATGATACAATTTCAATTTCTGGCAGACGTAAAGCAATCTGAAGTCTTAGCAGAGCTTCATTATCGGCAGGTATGTATGCCTGCTTGAGTCTGGCTCACTGTTGCGTTCACGGAGAGCGAGGTTGAGAGAACAGTCTTTGAAATTGAAAGAATTGTTCATGATGTTGTCTTGCATTCAAACATTATAATAATACGAACCACAGGTGTAAAAGAATCGAATACTAAGCAGGAATGAATTACCATAATGTTTTCATATGCTCATTGAAACATTGGTGTAAATGCTCGTTCTTAAGCCTGCGGGTTAATTGATAGTCTTATGGGGCTTTTGAATTACAATTATTGCAAACAAGCTTCTCACAGTCTGTCTAATTATGAATTATGAATAAAGAATCCATCATTGTTAAGTAAGATTCTTATTTTATCTGGACTTAGTGTGACTTTCGTTGAAAAGGTTGTTAATAAATGTTATGTGCTGTAAACAGTTGCTGTTACATTGTACAGTTGAAGATTCGTTGAGGAAAGGGATGTTGCTCAAGTGCAAACAAGCTAATAGTAGAGATCTAGAAGCCGAGTGGAAATCGCTTGTGTGTTGTGTGTGTGCGTGTCTGCGTGTAAAAAGATAGATTCGTAAGTTGCATATGTACATAACATAATATATTAGAAGACTTACATTTGGTGAGAGTAATGAGTATTATATATTAGCGTACAAGAAATCTTGCAGTTTTTTGATAACAGCATGAGCTAGGGAAGGTTGGAGATGAAAGGGTTGTGCTTCTAGATCGGTACTAAGTAATAGTAATGTTTAGCAGCTAAAAATAGCTATTTAACAAGGAACTGTGTTCTAAATGAGCTTTATGAACCTCTTCGTATGATCTCTGATGGTGATGAACGAGCTCTATCTTACTTTGTGTAGTCTTTTTACACAGAGTTACTTCATTGAAAAGATCAAAATCGGTTGAAGAGTAGCAAAAGGATAAAAGAGGACAGGATTTTCTAAACATCGCGAGCAATTCTCTCGCAGCTCAGAGTCAGAGCTTCTATCTAAAATCTCAGTCTTTTGTGTGTGACGAGATTGATTTATTTACGTACTTTGAGTTACGAGTACGAATAACAATGACGAGACGCTGTCTATGAAATGGAACGTTAAAAGTTGCATAGTGTAGAAGCTTACTTGTACGTAAAATTGCAGTTAGGGTAAGTTGATTAACTTTGAACGATATAACCGTAAACTGAAGGAAAGATTTTTCCTTGTTAGATGGTTTCAGATTAATAATATAATAATAGACTAGAAACATAATTATATTGTAATAAAATATTGTATGCAGCGACCGCAGACATTAATACTATTTGTTGTAAGATTATTCTTGGTCGACTGATAATTTGATGATTGTTGGGTTGTGTTGTTTCATCGAGCTGTGAACAGACAGCAAAGGGAAGCTAGTACCCATTTTATACCTCCTCTCATTCAGTCCTACCCTATTTCTTTCTTGCTGCCTCGGACTTTCCCCTCCTTTTCTCTGCAAAATCAATACCATGTTCTCCCAATTATTGGATTATCGGAATGGGATACCGTCTGTGATTTTATTCAGGTCTCCTCTTCCACATGATTTGCAAACCTTTTAGCACAAAGCAAACACATTTCGGAATTTTAAAGGCAGTTTAGGGTTGTGCAAACTCAGTTTGTAAGAGATGCCCTTTTCTGTGTCAGGCATTGTGATACAGGGGATTGGGGCTATGATGTGATTAGAGCTCGCAGAAAACATGTTTACTTACGATTTCTCGACCTGGAAAGACGCTGGACCATCGCATATATAATTCCTGCGAGTCTCTTTTCGAAATCGAAGATTGACAAATCCAATTTTACTGATTGTCCCAATCTAACTGAATGCCTAAATTTGGAAGCTCAAACATTTCTAGGGAAATGCTGTCAATCCCGTGCTCTTTAACAAATTGGATGGTGTTTCATAATAATATCTCAAATATGATGCTGCATAATACGTAAAAACTACAGCGTTTTTTCAGCCAAAGCCAGCCTTTATGAGCCAGTTCAATTTCATTCTGCAGCTTATGACTTGAGCTGGGTGTTTATCTTCGAAATATCACAGCTAGATGATTTTTAAGAGAGGGTCAACTACAACGATGATTGTATATACATCCACATAAGATTGGTCATCGTGAATATATGCGATTAATATGATTTATGAATGCAATTTGTCTTTTGATGTAGGTGGACGATCCATCTATTGTTGTGGGACCTCCTGCCAAACGGAAGTCTTCTGCTGATGACCCAGACAGCGTTATTGCCAGAGAAATTAAAAAGGTTAGTATCAATAACTTTCATCTCCCATATGCGTGTCATATTGAAAATTGAGCCCCCGATGTCCGCTTTAATTATTTCGCATTTGTTTGAACATTCTCAACATCTCATTAGTCATTAGTGCATTAATATTAGACAGTCAAATCCTTTGAAGGAACGTGATTAACATAAGAACATGTATATTTCTCAGTCAAACATCGTGTTCTGCTCGTCGCCATACAATAAAAATTGACACTTCATTCGCAGGAAATGCTTACGTTATGCGTTATCCATGCTTTACAACCATTTATTTAACTCGAATTCTTCGCAACCGTGTATTTTGCATCTTCTGCTGTTGGTGAAATCGGATATCTTTGTGAACGTGAATATTCTGCTAATGCTGATATTATATTAACTAAAACACCGATAAGTTATCATGCCACGTAGTTACTTACTGTCGCATTAAACTTTCTGCCTTTTGCCTAAGAGGACAACCGATTTCGAGGGTATATACCAAATTGCGCGATGCCACACGGACATGCTGGAATTGATAAACCAAGTGAGTTGATGCGATTAAAGTGATTAAACAGTTCAGAAGTCTGACTTCTACTTTCAATTAAAATTATTGCAAAATTTTGTTACGTTGAATCGTATTTATCATGAATTTTAAATGTGGTTAAATTAAAAAGTCAAAACCACTTTCCATCTGAATAAATATCTCATGGATGCAGCAAATATACTCTTATGTCTGCCGTATTGTTTGATTCCATTTGAAATGAAGCTGCCGTTATTATATTTCCTTTCCTGTAGTAAATGCATTAGCGTTTCCCGGATTACAAGCATGTGTCAGTTTAGAGAAGTAATTCTGCGAAGCTGGATGAAATGAGTACAGCTCAACTCGTCAGATGAGAGAGACAAGTTGATCTTGTAGCTATTTATTTATTTATATGCAAGGGTCTCAGTCTTACTCCAGGAAAGAAAGTTTCTTTGTTTCCATTACCGAGATTGGATTCTCTTATTTTCTCTAAATGTCTATGATGTTTGCGTTATTATACATTGAGCTCTTTTTATTTGTAATAGAATTCATGATTTGATTTTGTTGCTTGATTGTGGTCGAATTTTGCCCCAGTCTGCCTCCTTGGATGTTAGCACAAGTGTGCACCTTGATTGCTGGGTGCTCCTTCTATTTCTTTCTCCACTTCCTGTCCTTTGTAATATGGTCTCTCAAAATGACGTGACTTGTAAATCAAGTCAGCAACTATTCTCATCGTATATTTTTGTTCCATAAACTTCCTGCTTCCGATTTTTGGCACGTAGGAATACGAAAAACATTTGAATTCAAGCTAAACTCAAGGTATCTTTATCTTTTGTGATGCAACTTGCTTGTACTAAATTAGGTTACTGTTACTGGTATCCATCCAGCCCTATTTACCTTTAAAGCTATTGATTGGACAGTGTATTAAATATGCAGTAATTGTTATACCAGTAAAAATAGATAATTGCTCCTCCCGTATATTTCTGCACTGTGAGATTGAAACTAGTTTTTATCTGAAATAACAAAATTGTGAAAGCTGGAGTATGCAGAGAAATGATAAGGTTTCTATAAACTTTAAACCTACTTGAGTTGTTGAGCCCGCTGTCAGTTATGCGAGTCAGGTATTTCATGCATCAAATGGGTCGATTGTATTCATATTTCTTGTGCGTTTTCCTTGTCACTAGGATCATTGACTTAGATTGAAGTGATAGGGCAGGATCCTCATGTCTTATAAATGGATACAATAGACCAGAAGAGGAATGGTTTACAGCTGGGGCATATCCATTACTTTAGTAATGCTGACTTTTATTTCGGTCGTTTACCATGAGGTTGTTTCATACCATTTGCCTGCCAGAGCTCGTGTGATTATGGCCTCATCCATTATGAATTAGTTCTTTATCGTCCCCTTGCATTGCAAACAAGTCCGTGCTTCTGGAGTAAAGTATCATTGTGAAACTTGTGTACACCTAAACCTGGAAGCAAATGTGCTTTTGGTAGAAAAGCCCCTACGTTCATGCATGATGGACATGAAATTGCACTCCAAGTTTATGCGGGGATGTTAGCAAGTGAATATATATATATCGAGCATATAAATACCGTCGGCCTTATAAGTTCTTTTCTGAACGAATACATGAAGTGTTGAATATATGAAATCAAAATTCTAGATTGGATGCAATGCGGCTTTAGTTGCGAAGGCTTTTGAAATTATTTTGAATGGCAATATATAGTTTGCAAACACTAGTCACTTTAGATTTTAAAGCTGGATGTGGGATTTATATTCCAGTACATATTACAAAAGAGTGTTCCTGAACAGATTCGAGCTTTAGGTTTCATGTAACATGGAAATCGTGTCAAACGAAAGCTTTGACTCACATAAAATATAAAATTGAATAGATTCTTGAAAACGCGAATGGAATGGATGTGTAAGAATGCTGGAACCTGGTGCGGTTGTAATAGGTATAGGATACCATTTCTTTCTTTGTGTCACTAGTGTCACACATGGATTAAATGATCCCGTGAATAATTTACACTTAAACTCATCTGGTCAATTTTGAGCTTCTTTAAAATAAATTGAATCAATTGATTTGCTGTAATAATGAGTGCCATATGGAGGGGTTAACCCCAATATAATCCAGACGTAGAGTAAAATTTGTACGTTTCGTTTCTAGCCTAGTAAGTTTCTAGTTTTGTAAATATGTATTCTCAACTAGTAGAATCGAAACAAAATTCTATGTCTCATGGTATATTATCAAGATTGGATCGAAATAATTGAGAACTAGAAAATAACTCCCTTTAGTTTTTACCGATGCGATGAAGAAATTATAACTTTTGTTTTAAGAACTTCCCAAACAAAACTGCATTTGCCTATCAGTTTAAAATACTCTATCAGAATAAAGTTTCTCTCGTGCCGTTGGCAAATTGGGAAATCGGAATAACTCTCGAGTAAGTCTCAGCTGAGTTGTTGGGATGATTATTGTGGTCATGCAAAAGGGTTGATTACGGATTAAGTGCAACAAATAGAGAGGCTTCTCAAACCGCGTAAGAAGTTTTAAAAATCGTTAACGTTCGTTCTTAGCTTTTTCAAATTCATTATGTGTGTATCTTCATTATCTACTTCGCGGAAGTGTACTTTGCTTATTTAAAATCAGATATTTCGCAGTGAATTATAATCAAGGAAGTTGAAAACAAAGTAACAGCGTCTTCTTCGACGTGACAAATTATTATAATACCATGTCGAAGAAAAATTATTTAACATTAAATTAGTTCCTCCACCGGTCTTGGCTCTATTCAATGACAACTATGACGTGTAAGTAATCATGGAAAGCTATAGCTATACGCTAGTCGACAGTAGTGACTTTTTAAAGTCTGATATTTAGCTTTCTCTAATGAGATCGCTATTAACCTCTGAGACTAGCAAGCCGATTACGTCCAAACTTTACAGATATTTAGGGAAAATAAGGACTCCAATTTTGATCCTGAAATTTTTTGTCGATTAGTTAAACTGGTAACCCCTTGGGTTCATCAGAGTGGGTCGATTTCTGGGGAAGTAATCTGCCTGGGCTTCGAAAGTCAGCTTGGCGTAGGTTTTGCAGCTTCGTACTTCTCTTCAATTAACTCAAGAAGTGACATTTTATAAGTTCGTAGGGACAGCAGAGAAGTGGTATGGAAAGGAGTCTCGAGGAGACATAGGTAGTAAAGATAAATTGGGCTTTATTCTTGAACTGCATGGGAAGCAATTGGTTTTGTTGGTGCAGGTTTTTAATGTTTTCTTAAAGCTAATATAAGCTACGAGAGAGAATATTGCATGAACCTGCTTGCTTGGTGTTTCGAAAACACTACGGAAAGTGGTAGGATCACTAAGGATCCTAGAGCAGAAAAGCTTGAGTCTTTTAAAACCATCATTTATTCAACATACCTTTGATCCTCTCGTATACGAATGCTACGCGAATATTTCATGAAACTTAAATGAAAATACAAACTTGGCTTTCCTCTATTGGATTGAATTGAGCTGAGATGGACACTAAGCTCGCGTAGTAGTACGCAAAAGTTTGGGGTTTTGGTCTTCCTTCCAAATCTAAATCCTGAAATGTATTACATCTTGTGAAACAGTGTTCAGTTTTTCCTACGGAAGAACGATAAAACCATCGGATTACCATTCTAGAAATTACTCTAAAAGCACTAGTAGAGGGAGGATCAAAATGGATGGATTCAGTATTTCACTTGACTACAGAGCTTCGACTACACAACCAGTCTCATCTCTTTTAATTTTCTCTTTCCATCTCACATATGCATCTCGCATCTCATGATTTCACTTTATCTCTCCGCCTTGCACCGTAATTTCACATTATTTCAACCAGGTACACTTTTAGCTACGCATTTTAAAACACACGTACCTATTTAAAACACAAATTCCTAGATTATAAGGACAGACTTTATCTAGCCTGTTTTTTAGCTATGTGGTATTATTATTTTGATTCGACTACATAAAACCGATGACACTATTTCCAAAGAGAGGGAAAAAATGGCCAGCAATAATAACATTTGTTCGTTTCAGTCATTGTTGAAGTTTTCATTGTTTACTAGCTTTAACTATTACCCTTCACCCCTATTTGGCCCCAATACTCTTAAATAGATTTTATAATTTGCAGGTTGCTTGATGTCGTGGTACTGTAGGTGTTTTGTCTCTTACTGTAACAATTTTTCATCGCCCACCCTTTAAGTGGTCATCAGTATACAAAATATCTTGAAGTCTAAGTCTGATCTCACCAAAGTATCTTTAGAGAGTGCAATTTCATTGTTTGCTAATCACGCTGATCATCGCTCGATCCTTTGTTAAAAGGCTTGATGGCTCGGGTAGTGTGACTAACTTGAAATTTGATCATAATCGGCTTTGTAAGAAGAATTGAGGATGCTCTGTGCAGATGTATTCATAGAGAATTATTAGGCTGACCCAGAAATCCCACCTCAGACTGCACGCAGCATCTTGTTAAAGTACAAGTTTGATCTTCTCAGTCCGTTAATTCTCTTCTGTCGTGACTAACACTATTTTCCTATAGCTCTGAATAGCTTTCCCATTCCTATCAATTGTCTCAGGTGAGTATTATTTTCCAACTATGAAGCATCCAAAGGTCAAGGGTCACCCTACTTTTCAATCCTACTTCCTTCTCTGCACAGTCACAAAATATATCCACTGAACATTCGTACACCACTATAATCGATTTGACGTGGTAAGTGCTAAAGTAACATATTATTTACCGACTTATGATAATGTTGAGTATCATCGCAATGTTTTTGCATCTGTGCCAAGATATTCTCGGCTTTTCACTTAGGTTAAGTTCGCATTGGATCTCAATGTATACTTGTTTTCAAAGTACAAGTAGTAAAGTAATTGCACCGAAGTGTTCTTAACGTATGAAAATGTCATTGGAATTCATGATTCTCGTCTCAAATGATAAAGTTGAAAGTTATTTTTGTACAAACTTGTTTCGTCTTCAACACCCTTCCCGAGCTTACTTTCAATAAAACATTTATGTCTATATCAGCTCCCAGGGTCATTGTTACATTTTTGGTAACTTTTTTTCCGACTTCCCATGAAACGGGATATGACACCTATGCATAATTCAAACACATTTTTCCAATGAAATTACGACGAACCTAGTGTATGATCCCAGTATAGAAGCTTGTAGATTAAGGAATATTCCCAATTATCCCAGTTAATTATATCCAATCTACAAGCCACAAACTAAAAATTACGTAGAAAGTAGTCAATAATGACAATAAATTATCATTAAATTAATTTACTGTGCCAGTATTATTAATAACCGTGATTTTATGAGTAACGAGTAAACTACTTTTTCCAGGCTGATATGATTTAACTTCAGCAAGTAAAATAATATGTAAAGTAAACCCGACTCTGCTCGTATGCGAGCTTCAAACTTCTTCAAACAGAACTAAATATTTATTAGGTGCAATAATATTATAAGCTATCACGAGCTCTCTCTTAACCTTTGGTGTGGATAGATTTAACGGTTGACCCCCCAAAGTGGCAATTTTGGTTGAGTAATTAGCAAAGGTGAAGCATGCAAATTTTTCTAGCTGTTGAAAGGTATTGAATCAATAAATAGTCACTAATCAGTCCGTGCCAGTGATGTATTAAATTAATATTGATTAAATGTTTGGCAGCTTATTTTACAGTTGATAAGGAGTTTACTTACACATTGATTCAACGTATTGAAAAATTGTGATATTCATTTCACTGCTCCTCGCAGTGTGTATTGTCAGTACAACAGAGTTGACTTGATTGAATCTTGGTTATTTATGAATTATGATGATGATTGAGGGGACCTTTACACCCCATTGTCTTTTTCACGTGACCGTACCTCGGGAATTCATTTCGTGGAATTAATTTGCCATTTCGACAGTCGCAGACAATACATATATAGTGTGCGGAATCAACATGATAAACAATAATAATAAACTGTTTTTCTTCTACTACATTTCCTTGAACCGTCTAAAATTATGTAGACAGTATTTTTCATGAGAATGCTGGACGCTGACTTGAATATGTTTTTGTAGCAAGTTATAAAGCAAACATAAATAAATACAGTATGCAGCCATCGTTTGCCTTTCGAGCGCATTGTATTTGCTTACGCCAACAGCTTTCTACTGATATGGAAATTTAGGAAAGATTAATTAATCAGTTTTGCAGATAGGGTTGGGTAAGAAAGCAATCAGTGTTAGCAGTCATCAAATGCAATCACAGCTATGGAGGCCGTCTATTCTGTAAACCAATTGTAAATATTAAATATCAAGAATGACGATGGAGTTCTTTCGCGTGTTGAGATTGAGATAATGCTAATGACACTGGCAGAGGCGAGATCAACGCTATATATGAATCCACCCACTATTGTACTATTGTTTTCCCTAAGGTGGATAACGCATCCCCCTAAAATATGCGTTCTATACACTCTAATCATTTCTTGCAAGAGAGACTAGGAATTTTCAGTTTCAGTTTCAACACATGACGGATGAATGCTTGTACGAATGTTTTCCAAAGTCATTGTGCCCTTTAGCGGCCTCGAATTCCAATAAAAAACATTGTTAACAGCTAGACTATTTACGTTTTGCTCAGCCAATCAATCATGCTGCGTATACGAATAACCCGAAGAAGGCTGACCTCTGTAGACTTCAAGGAATCAAATCTGGAAAAAGTTATAGTTATAATTATTGATAAAATGATATTATTCATTAATCTGATGTCTGATGCTTCCTTGTTCCTAGCGAATAATATACAGAAGTAGAATTTAAATAGGATAATAGTATTGGATTGAGTATATTCTGTCTGCATCCTGAGTATCAACATCAACTCAGTTTGTAGATGATTTGTTAAGAAGCTTAGAACAAGAATGATCCAACTACCTTCCAGCCATTAATATAAAGTTTAATTGAATGTTAGCTGAGCAGTGAGTTACTGTTTTGTTGAGTAATTCATAGGCAGCCATAACTTGAAGACTTGCTTTATGTGAGAAAAGGAGAGAAAGAGTTTGGTTTAATTAATGCGTGGTTATAGTTAGGGTTTTTATCGTAAAAAGATAAGAAGATCAGTGTGTATTTGAAGTACTGAAGAAATACAGTCAGTGAATGATTGTTTGATTGCTATTAGTTGGCAGTGATTAGACAGTTAGTGTTGCGTATGCTTTGGTCTTTACTTTTGTGGATATTAATTACATTTCCTACTCAATATATTTTACCCAAGTGACTA
>JAQGBV010001396.1:0-15881 GCA_034698685.1 Isotomurus pseudopalustris
CGGAACACTTTCATTGGACTCTGGAAACTGGGAAATCGCTAAGAAAGTCTTTCTCCACGGAGTTCAGAAGTACCCAACGCCTTACATGTGGCTGGCCGTTGGAAACACTTGCTATGCCGTATGTCCAGCTAATACGGCACTTCTTTCTACTTATCCAAAGCTTATCTGTATTTGTGTTATTCTACAGTTGAAAGAATACGACCAGGCCGAGGCAGCGTTTGCTGAAGCGAATCGCTTGGATAACACGGATCCAATAACTTGGGCTCACTTGTCTCTCGTTAATTTGGCTCAGAATCAACGAGTCCTTGCGGAGCAGTCGTACAAATGGGCCCTTCGAGTAAGTCTGTCTTATCTTCTCTTGTGTATAAATTCAGTGATAACCTGCTGGATTGATTTCTATAGTTTGGACTGAAGAAAGGAAAAGTTCTCGACGAGATTCGAAGGCTACAAGAAGAAAAAGGCTTTGGAGATCCTTCCTTCCCACGAGTCCCTAATTGTATCCCTCATGATTACTTTGTGCGAAGACTTGGTCGACAAAAACCTTTCGACATGTACAGAGACGCCCTTATGAATGACCAGCCTTCACTTGGTCGACCGAGATTCGATGATTCAGAGAGAGAAAAGGAGTTGAAAACAGGAATCCTCAAGATAGCCGGATTACAAGGAAATCTTCCACCTCCAATTCCTGAAGAAATAATTAACGACGAGGAAATGTTGGACGCTGAAGAAGAGGAGGAAGAAGAAGAGATGGCAGATGAAGCTTACCCCGCAGGTTACAAGGACCCTAACGATCCCATCTACCTCATCAAGCAAAGTTTGAACTCGAAAAGTCGAAGGAAAAGTGACCAGTCGGTTGTAGCGAAAAGAAGGTCGAAAACTGGTGGAGGAAAGAAACAAGGCAAGAACAAAGACTCCTCCAAAGCTCGCAAGTCAAAAGGGAGCAAGAAATATTCTGGAAGAACTAAATCCCTTCTGGGAGACTCCGTAGGTAACCTCAAACGAAACCAACCGAAAACAATCCGAAAACCAAACTCTCTCGCTTAAGAACTCCTCTCACGTAATCGAATGTAAACCCCGATTTTTCATATTGCAACATTTAAAAAACTGTCACTTGAATTTTAAGGATTAAAGGTAGTCAAATAAAATAATCAGTTGGACAAAACTTAAAAATAAACTTCAGTTCTCGTTTAATGTAGTGATCTCTGAGTTTTCACAATAACATTGGCGTAATGGCACTTGACGTATAAACATATCGCATATTAATGTACACGTAGTAGAATTCTGAAATCCATCCGATTTCCTCTATGAATTAAATTTCCATCTAAAGTACTTGTTTTTTTGTCAGTCGATTAAGCTTCACTTTAGTTCCTAGCATCACTAACTCCAGCAGGTACTTCAACTTCCACACCATCCAATTCTTTCGTCAGACAAACCTGGCATCCTAATCTCGACCTGCGATCACAAAATATATTCCTTCTTTCTCATCTGATCTCGAATACGAGATAACCTTCAACTTATTGTTTCAGGTTCATCGCGTTCGTTTGCCTCTCAATCTTACGTGTCTGTGAGTCCATAGGCCATGTCCAGCATATCCATCTCCTCATCTGTCAACTTCTCCTGTATCTTGTCGAAATCTTCCTTTTTAAAGACTAAGTGACAAGTCGAACATGCCAGCGTCCCTTCACAAGCACCTTTTATAATAGATTGGCCTTCAGCATTAATTGTATCATACAAAAATATCTTATTCATTTTACTTTTTATACGCTCACCGTATCCATCCAAGTCGACGTTATTATTAACTACGACATCCAACATGTTATCGCCAATCTTCCCTTTAGTTTTAATTTTACTTCCATCCGGCCTAACGAATGTCACGTCAACCCTAAAGAAAAAAATTCACCATTAAAGGTTGTGTTACATTCTACGACCCTTTTTGAAAAAAATCGAACAATGAACAAATTACAAATGAGTAGATGTTTTCTTTCACATTAGTAACATTCTAAATATTGGGATCTTACATTTCAGCGTCAGCTTTAATAACCAGCGACGTCACGATCCACTTCCCTTGTGACGTTCCCCACAATAAACTCCCTTCACTATTTTTAAAACTTTTTGACTTCCTCCACGACTCTTGCGATGACAGACCATAGCTCGACCTCCTTAGACGAATGAATCCCCTCCGTTGTTGTGAACACACACACGCTGTTACTGCAGAACTTGTAGTAATTTTCGACAATTGAGCCGAAGAGGTCGACAAGAAGTTGGCAAATCTTGTGAGAGAATTCATCCTCCTACGGAGAGCAGTCAGATTGGAACTGGAAGACTAAAAAACAACAACGTGCTGCTCCCCTACTCAGAGGCAAATCTGCTCTCACTCAAAACAACACACAGAAATCACATGATGGACTTAATGTTCCTTCTGCTCTGCCCTTCGACATCTTGACAATTTCTTCGCCTTATTCCTCAAGAAATTGTCGACTAAACTACCACAAGATGATTCCAGTGTTTAGAACGATCCGTGGAAGTAGTGGGATTAGTTTATTTCCCGTGGAAAATCAAGTTTCGAAACCAACATGTGCCAGGAAAGTTCTTGGAGGAATTTTCGCCGGTGTGTCGAAAAATTGTGGTTCGGCTAGGTTTTCGTCGACTAATTCTATTCATCTATCGGATCATACGGCACATAAGAAACCGTTGAGGATTCTATCGGGGATTCAACCTACGGGACAAATTCATTTGGGGAATTACTTCGGAGCGATCAAGCAGTGGGTGAAGTTCCAACAGGAACTCGAAGAAGGGAAGTATCAGGAGTGTATTTACAGTGTCGTCGATCTTCATGCCATTACTATGCCTCAGGTATTTTGAATTCTTTTATGGATTCATAAGTAATAGTTAATCAAAAGTTAATAGTCATTAATTGGCTATGTTGTTCCAGGAAAGAAATAAACTGGAGAAAGCGACTTTTGAAGCAACGGCAACTCTACTGGCGTGTGGAATCGATCCTACGAAAAGCACGTTGTTCCTTCAGTCGCATGTAAATCTTCAAATAAATACTTGGATTTTCCATTTACCATGGGATATATTTGCGTTATCAATTTATTCGATGGCTACCGTTTTAAACTCAGGTACCGTTACATTCCCAATTAGCATGGGTACTTGGATGTTGTACGACGATGCCTCGACTAGGACAACTTCCGCAGTTTAAAGAGAAAAGCAAGAAACTCCCTGAAATTCCTCTGGGATTGTTCACATACCCGGTACTTCAGTCTGCAGATATCCTTCTGTACAAGTATGCTTCTGTTTTGTTAAATTCTACTCCTTAGTATTTCTACACTAATTTGAAGATTTTGTTTTTAATCGCTTAATAGATTTTATAAGTAATAATAAAATACGAATTATTTGTACAGCGCAACTCATATTCCAATTGGAGAAGACAACTTTCAACATATCCAACTTGCTCAGCACACTGCTCAGAGATTCAATAGAATTTATGGGGAAACTTTCGTAGTACCTAAGGCTATTATGGAAGGTATTTATCTTTTTTATTTTTTATTCACGCAAAAATAGCGACTGTGATCATTGCTACAATTTCGGAATGCAATTTTATTTCTAGATGGAATGTGGAGTCGCCTGAGAAGTCTAAGGAAACCAGAGAGTAAAATGTCGAAATCAGAACCGGACCCAAGAAGCAGAATAAGCTTGGCAGACTCTGCTGACGAAATTCGGGAGAAATTAAAGAAATCAGTGACTGATTTCACATCTGAAGTGACCTTCGACCCTGAAAACCGGCCTGGAGTATCCAATCTCATAACGATTCATTCCCTCTGCACAGGAGAAAGTCCAGAAGACATTGTTGAAAAAGCCCGAGGAATGGACACAGGAAAATACAAGCTCGTTGTAGCAGATGCTCTCATCGAATATCTCAGACCGATAAGAGTGAAGCTGTTAGAATTGCTTGAGGATCGGAGTTACCTGCTCAGTGTCCTAAAATTAGGCTCAGACAAGGCTGAAGAGTTAGGCCAACCCACATGGGATAAAGTCTGCTTTAACGTTGGAATATCTCCAAAGCTCTCTTGGTTATCACGAACAAAAATTAGCGACACAGCTTGAAGTCAGCTCAGCAGGCATTAGATTATAGCTGTGATAAATACTCATTGTCAGTCATAATCTTGTGGTAATTTATTAAAACTCTTTAATAGAACTCTCGTTTGCAACATGTTTTTGACGGAGCTATTAGTAATTACGGTGCTTAAGGACAATAAATAAAGTGTTATAAATTCGCCTGTGTTATCTGTTTTCGGTTGAGAACTAAGCCGGAGCTACCTGAATCAAAACAGGATTAGGTGTGTGACATTGATTTATTTCCAAATGCCATCATACCGATGAACCCATTTCATATCTGTCAATGTTAAAACACGTTAAGGACTCCAGATCTCTCTCTCTCTCTGCACAACGGGAAGTAATGGGAAAATCATTAGTCGGTATTTGTCAATTCTCAGCATAATGTTGAATGTCAGTGTGCATTATTTTTGCAACTCCAGTCCTTGGGTATATAAATTATCTCCACGAGTTTACACGATCACAAGGATAGATTGCTTGGTCATAAAATCTGAGCGTTATTGACCAGAGAAACCACTGAACTGATTCTGCCTTCGAAACTTCGAATGCATAAATAGAACAATTCAGAGGCTGATGCGCAATCAGTTTGATTCTGTTTTTCAATCACGATGAAGCTGTGCATCTCTTTCGGACTTGTGGTCCTCTTGGGACTCATCGCGATCACAGTCTCCAGCAGTGGCAATCTGGAGGAGACTGGAATGTCTGAACGGGAAATGACAGAGTTCTTAATCGACAACAGGTAAGCTACCAGCAATCGAATCTGCGATCTCTTTTCGGTTGATGCCTTCCTTAATGAAGACATTTGTGGCTGTAGATTGGGACTAGAAGAATGGTTCCTCAACGGCTTTTACGGAACTCGTGGGGCGAACAGAGAGGTCATTACATGTGTCTTGTGTCAGACTCTCATCGCCACTGTCATAAACTGGTTTCGACAAGGACTTCCCATCGAAGAAATCATCGACAATGCAATCGGTCTCTGCAATTCCGTCGATATTGTCGACCCAGAAATATGCGACATGATCGTGCCACTTTACGCTGTAAGTGATCTAAAACATAATACCATGATACTAGATCGAATGGTAAAAATTTCCGTAGTCGTAAATAAACATGCTTATAATTTCATACACTTATGCAGCATCCTCTGCATTACATAATTGCCAATCGAACCTACCTCAACCGATTCGACATCTGCGGAGTCTTCCTCGGCGGAGGCTCTGATCCCTGCACAGGAATGAACTCCACTCTTATCGACTGGTCAACTACCATCGACACGAACAAACCTCCACTCATCTCAACCCCATTGGTCCCAGTACGACCTTAACACACTAATCCACACGATAATCCAACCGAGATTCAAAAAAACACACTTGATATTTCCACAGGCCGACGCACCACGAGTGAAAGTAATCCACCTGACAGACTTCCATCCAGATCTCCACTACGCCGAGGGATCTCTGAACGACTGTGGAAAGCCTCTCTGCTGCCGCCCTGACGATCGCGACAACCCTTCCAACTCGTCAATCGCTGCAGGTCCCTTCGGAGACTTCCTCTGCGACTTCCCCATCCACAGCACCGCGCAGTTGTTCCTCGACGCTGCAGCTGAACACAGCGACGCTGAATTCGTCCTAGCTACTGGAGACTTAGTTCACCACCAAGTTTGGAACACAACAATTACAGACAACCTTGCTCACTACGCTGCCTACGCTGCTGCACTAGACGCTGCGTTTCCCAACATGCAAATCTACCCTGCCATCGGAAACCACGAACCTCATCCTTGCAACATGTTCCCTCCAACTTCCGTCTGGACTGAAGGACACGACTTGGCTTGGATGTACAACGCACAAGCAGAAATCTACTCGAGACACTTGACTCCAGCAGCCCTGGAGACTTTCAGGAGAGGAGGCTACTACTCTCAACTACACAAGCCGGGATTCAGAATCATCTCTGTCAACACGAACTTCTGCTACACAAACAACTTCTGGATTGTCTACGAAACTGAAGACTTCGAGGGACAACTTCAGTGGCTCTCTGAAGCATTGGCAGCTGCTGAGGAAGCAGGTGAGAAGGTTTGGCTGGTCGGCCACGTTCCTCCAGGCGACGACGATTGTTGGCACATCTGGAGCAAACAGTTTGTCTCCGTTATCAATCGATACGAAGCGACAATTCAAGCTCAGTTTTATGGTCACACTCATAACGACGACATTCGGATTTTCTTCGACAAGACGCAAGATCCTCCGAGACCTTTCAGTTCTCTGTACATCGGAGCAAGTGTGACTCCATACACAGATTTAAACCCGGGCTACAAAGTCTTCTACGCTGATGGAATCCGAGATGAAGCGACTTGGGAGATTCTGGACCATGAAACGTGGGTTTACAATTTGACTCAAGCGAATGCTGCAGGACTTGACGTCGCACCTGTTTGGTACAGAGAGTACAGCGCTAAGGAAGCTTACGGGCTGGAGTCTTTCAGACCTGAAGATCTTTACGACTTTGTGGTTAGGATGGCTATGGACGACGCTCTTTTCTTGGATTTCTACAGGTAGAAATATTGATTAAACACACAGATTAAGCTTCCGTGGAATCAAAATCATTGGATAACAATAATTAAAATGCTTTTAATTGATTGCGTGTAGACATTGGTACAAAGATTCTGGCCGAGAGAACCAAGACGAAGATTGTCCTACAGGCGGTCCTGTGACGACCTGCAAGTTTGAGTTCCTCTGTCCAATTGTAAACACGGACAATACGGCTGAGAACTGTGACCGTCTCAAAGGAGTTGTGTCTGCCAGACTCAACAAATTATGAGTTGACCCCTGAAGTCATCATTCGCTTTATTTTACTCATTCTACAGTCATTGCCAATTATTCCAATTAAAGATTTACCACGTTCTCTCATTGTGCTTTCGATTCGACTTCTAATTCTCTTGTTATGTCAACCACACCTAAAAATCCTCCAGGCTTTTTCCATTCAATTCATTTAGAATGAATTGCACGCAATTTTCTAGAAACAAATCACACAGGCTTTAATGAATTTTAATTAATGTTCCCCAAGGCTAACGGAACTGACCACAATTCATTTAAAGTTGAGAGGCATTTGAAATACAGAGAGATGGATTAAGAGCACTAACCACCCTATTAAGGATACGTGTGACGCACAAGAATCAATTAATAGTTTGATAAATGCTTTCCACATGATTCCAGCCCAAGTAAATCAATAGACACATGCATTTACATTTTGGGACCTGGGGCGAAATTCCTAAAGATTTAAATGCAGCTTCCTCCTTATGAGAAACAGGTTAGGTTGGAATAGAAATTGAGAGTTGTCATTTTACAAACCATTCATCCCTCCACAAGATCATTTGTAATGTTGAATGTGTAAATGACATTTTTATCCATTGGACGAGTGACACTGACTGATTACATTTCCGGTCACTCGTTCATTATTATGCAAGTGTTCTTTCTTAATCTTAATTACTCGTGTGCTATCTTAAGGTATGTGACAAAGTAAGCAGATAGGCAGGTAGGCTGTGTGGATAAAGTTTGAAGTACAACAAGTCAACCACCCAGTCAATCGACTCTACTTTTGTCAATCTCTTTATCATTATTTCGCTTAATCTTTCCCATCATCCAAATACAACTTAATTTGACACACGCAAGGCAATTACATGTGTCTAATCGCACAATAATTATTCATAGCGCATCTCTCCATCCTCCCAAAAAGCAACCACAAAGAAGTTTACAGCC
The DNA here is from genome assembly GCA_034698685.1 of Isotomurus pseudopalustris. Lineage (NCBI taxonomy): Eukaryota > Metazoa > Arthropoda > Collembola > Entomobryomorpha > Isotomidae > Isotomurus > Isotomurus pseudopalustris. The sequence continues at coordinate 7,860 of JAQGBV010001396.1, forward strand.
TACAACCATCTGAGTTCTCGTGTAAGCTTCGTTGGTCTTCAAAAGGCAAAGACCTCGATGACTTCCCAACAACTTACGAACCAACTCTTCCATTTCATCTTTTACTCGTTTATACTATAAGGAACTTGTTGATTGGATTGATGTTTTTTAATAATTGACAAAAATTAATAGGAATTTCAACCTTCCACACGCCTTCCATCATCATCATCACCCTCGAACTGTTGACTTGTTTTACACAGTTCATTGTTGTAATCATTCGCATTAATTATCACTCTCGGAGTCAGGTTGTAAAGGTGGCTTGTGTGGCTTCTTACTTTTCTTCCTGCCCAAAGGTGATAATTCAATTCAGAAAGTTTAAACTTAAGTAGATGCATAATATGCACAAGTCACAAATAACGTGTTTTGTAGGTGTCCACTCTTATTATTAAATATTAAAAATGTATCTCTATCAGCCATCCTATTTATTAACTCAATTGTACTTGTACTTGTAGTGTAACAAATTTTTATGCTACAGGAATTCAGGAATGGTACAAATGACAGCAATAAGGAACAATTAGACATACAGATCTTTTATTTATTTCTATCAAACTGATTCTTCTGTCTGTATTGTTGAAAGCCGACCAAATTCCAAATTCCAAATGACATAAAAAACTAAGCATTCCACTTCCAATTATATAAAATCGAATCAAAAAGGTTGTTTGATGGCTTCTACAGGCTGAGTACAAATGTAAATGTTGGATGTTGTCGTCTACACAAATTGGGCTGAAGTGGAAGGTCATCTCTCCATAAATTGGCGATGATCAGACGAGAGACCTATTTACTGCAATTCCAAAACAGATTCGGCATAAACTTCTCATCAATGTCAATCACTTATTCAATCCTTTGTTCGTTCTGTCACATATTTGGTCTTCATTTCGTCATCCCCACGGATTTGTATTCACTCCGCAGTTTACTTTTCAATTGTTAGGGAACTCCTCACACTCCTTCATCATGCAACTTAAGAACTTAAGAACTTGTAACTCTACACGCACTCAGCTACCAAAGTAAATCAACAATGCTGACCCAACAATGAATGAGATATTAAATACGAAGTTCGATCCCTTCTTCTCCTTCTTCTTTTTCGAGTGTGTGTCGGTAGTTTCACTTTCATTTAATTCACTCAATGCATCATTATCATTTTTACACACCGTCATCTCACTCGCTTTGCATTGTTAATTGAAAATATTGAAAACTCGTGTGTGTCTATTAAACAGCAAGTATTTCATATTGCATTCAGTCTTATTAAACCTTCTATGAAATAGCAAAGGAGCAACAACACCCAACGACCTACCCACCACAGAAGACAGTGAATGATTTCTTTTACATGTATACATTCGAAAATAGCTTAAGAATAAGAAGAAGGATGAAATAAGATGGAGAGAGGTAAGGTAGGTCACCCTAAAGATAATCTTAAAAATCCACTTCATCATCTCAGCAACAATCAATTCTGTACAAACTTGCTGATTGGAATTAACTCTTTGTTAAACCCAATTCGCATTGTTATCCTTCACTCATAATTTGTCCTGCCTTCGTTACTCCAACTTTTAACAAGCTAAGCTTACTCCGTGAGTGAATGGAGAGATTGTTGAGAAGCTCTTTAAACTGTGTTGGTCTTTCTTATTACTTCTAATCCTTAATTACGAGACTTCCAATTCCAAATCTCTTTTAAAAGTGTCTAACGCTTGCTTCTTTCATTACTGATGCAAATCAGGCAATATACTTGCTACACACCAACAACACAACATCACAGGCGGCTTGTGATTAAAAGCATATGCAAAGTATCGAGGACTGCGAATTGCGAATCGAAAGATTTGTGATTTGCCAGCAGTCCTTTAGCTCTTATTATTGCAGTTTCGTGATGACACGTCTCTCGTTGTTGTGTGATGGAAGATTGGGAAACAAAAATTACTATTTTATCGTTTTAATCATCCTTCCATCTTATTCACAACTCCCTTGACTCTTTACAAGAGACTCTGTGCATAAAATTATACAACACGCAACGCTTTGAAGTTTGAACTTAATCTGATTCTGCATCTTGAGTATTATCAGAACTTACCTCATGGCCCTCAATTTACTCTGCTGCAATGCGTTCTCAATTTTTTCGCTCCATCTCAATTCTCAACTTACGATTGTTACTTGAATATTCTGATTCTGAGATTGTTTTTTATTAATATACAAAAACTCAAGAAGCAAATAAAGCACGAACTTTTTTATGTTCAGCCTTCCCTTGGTTGCTGCTGCATTAAACAATCACCAGAAGAACTGCATCTCTTCTTCGTTGGCTGAGCTGTTGATTTTTTATTCTTGATACATCTCAATTGTTGCACAAGACAAGTCGGATAAAACACAAGACCAATTTTGAATAGCCCAATAAAGAAATTGAATTATTATGCTACTTACTGACCAACACTTCGAAAAGTGAAGCTTCACTTAAGTGTTGGATGTAAATCACAGTGAGCTATGTAGCAAGGCAATCATCACTTGCAAATTCATACACACAACAAAAAAGCCACAGCCTATAAACTACAAACTAAGCTGTACTCTCATCTCCCAGTCACCTTTTATTTCTCCTATAAAATTGCATGGTGTGTTGGTAAAAACAGTCACGATTATTCAATCAACCTCATCTTCCTTCTGGTGATGGGAGTGTATCAATTATCAACCACTCGATCTTCTTCTCTCATCTCCCAACCTTCTTAAACTCTTAAACTTGCACTGAGATTGCTTAGTCATTTTTCTCAATTTGGAGGAAATTGCATAGAATCTGTGCAGAGTGTAGAAGGTGCCTTCAACCCTTAAAATACAGATGATTGCTGATAGAATTACATGTGGCTGAGCTGCGTATAGTGTACACACACAACACAAGACACAGTTTTTAAAGAGGGCAAGTAGCAGCAGTTTAAGTAGAGGCCAAGCCAAGCCACGAGCACGAAGGAGGTTATCAACGCTTCCATTAAGAGTCTTGGGAGTTTAGCTTTTCAAATAGCAATTATTATTATTCCTTCTTGCCAACATTAAAACCAACAAGACCAGCCAGCACTTTATTTGGCTTAGAGAGAAAAGTCAAATCGGCAATCCCACAGACAGAGTACAGCTATCACTGTTCACTTCACGTTGTACTACTCACTCATCCTCTTAATCTAATTAAGAGCGACGCTCAATTAAAAGCGATCCATTTGTCCATTAGACTAACTCATGCAGCACACAGGGGAGAAGAACTGTTGTAGCAGTTTAATTTGACATCCGAGTGATGTGACGACGGTGACAATGGCCTAAATTCTTCAATACATTTGCAGTTTAGTTATCTCTTCACTTCTGCACAATCCTCATCATCAGTTTCATTATCATTTCGTGCCTACATTATCATTGTAGTTCACTAGGCTGCTTTAAACGATATAAGTGCACTCGGTCATGTTTCTCGTGAAACTCGCATCTTTCTTCCTACTTCCCAAAACTCCCTTCCACCCATTCTGCTTATTGAAAGTCTTCCTACGCTCCTCGCTAATTAATCAATGCGATGGTTGCGAGTTAAATGAAATTTCGTTGTAAATGAAATTCAATTTCCTTGTTGACAATCAGTTTGCAATCGATTTCATCTAATCAAGAATTTACAAAGGAGAGAGAGAGAGAGAGAGACGCAAGAAGCACCCCGTTGCATTTGGTAGTCCATTAGGATGTGTGTGTGTGTACAAATTGTTGTTAAACGCAGGAATAGTTGGCTGTGGTGGAAGTTGGACTGTCATTTTTTTTGTTCTGTTGCCTACTTAATTCTAATTCTGTGAATGAAAGAGATGTTGGATGTGTGCGAGTGTGCCTACTTTTCCCTTGAGTGGTTGTATAGGTTGTAATGTAACAGAGAGTTGACGGGTTTTGCGTAGGTGGATCAATCGAAATGAGACACAGAAAGGGCGAATTAAGTGGCTACATTCTTGCATTGTAATGATAAGTGCAGGAGGAGAGTTAATGCGAAATGCAAATACTCAAACTCAGCTGTTAGAAGAGATGAGGGAAGATTTAGGTGAATGAGTGATAAACCAAATGATCAAATGAAATGCGATTCAAAGAGAAAGTTCTGCGAGAACTCACAAACATTTTTATTGGCTGGATGCAATCGACAATCAACTGAATCGACAATCGAAGGAACGGAAGAAGATGAGAAGGTTGGCGTGTATATTGTTACTTTCCGATTCGCATCTTTTAAATTATCTTGAGACTCTCTTGAGAGTCTTGACATTGACAACTTGTACACAAAAGACGAACTGTGTCATCCTCAACCTCCACCACTTCGAGTAGAATCAATTCTGTGGATGAAATCTCAGCGATTCAAACGAAGTCTGTTTAATTCCCTCAATCTTTAAAACGGTCCTTTCAAAACTTTCAGCACTTTTCCCAAAAACCCACACACACTAAATCAAGTGGAATTTTGTGAGATCCGAAGTAAGTGAAGGTGCGGTGACCACGCAGCATGCGTCCGAGTAAATGAGAATGCGGTTCGACCACTTAAATACTTAAATCGCATCCCCACTGATAATCACTCATTATTTGGCATACCATTTCGCAAATCGTCCCTCACTTCCCTCTTAATCACTTTGTGCTTGTGCTTGACTCTCGGACTGTAGTGAATCTTCTTATCCTTTTTGATGACTTGACTCTGATGAATTCACAAAGCAAGAGACGTCTCAAATGTATTTAAGTAGACCAACAGACACAAATTTTACCTGAGAGATTATCATCTCTCTCCTTCATCAAACACATCTCCTCTGTCTCATCTCATATCTGTGCAATCAACATTTGTCTTTGCCCACAGGGGTCTCCGATATATATTCCCATCTCTCTCTCTCTCTCATCTTCTACATCTCCATCAACTAATAATAATAAAATAATAATAATAATGCCAGGCCAGTCAAAAACTGCACACACACGGTGATTGCAATCAGGACAACGACAACACAGAGACGAGTAATTCCTCTGCTTGTAATTTTAAGTGCCTACACACACTAACACAGTCACACAGTCAACTCAGGTACTTTGTAACTCGTAACTTAATGAATTGGCTCATCATCAAGAGTCTCAAGTTCCCTTGTGGCTTGGTCTCTCTTCCCTTGACACGTCCTCCTATGAGATGATCACATGCAAATGAATAAAACAATGCGTATTATCCTCCAATTTGCATTAGACTTGGGGATCACCGTGTCACAATCATAATTTTCGAAACGAGATAGTCATGTCACTCATAAATAAGTGATTTATTCTCATTATTTGCGCTCCGAGCTTCCTTCCCTCCTCGCAGCCTTAATAACAAATACATATCACTCACTCGTGAATGCATAAAGTCAAAAGTTGCCAGTAATAATAATAATATTCATAAGTAATGTAAAGTGAGATGACTAACCTACCTGGCAGGCACACTACTGCCATATCTTATCATTACACATTACACGTTAGCACTGCTGTGCTGTGTTCATTTGTCTGAGGGAGGACTCGAAGACTCGAATAAGTTGGCCAAATTGAAAGAAGTAAAAAGATGTTAAACGCTTGTTACAAGGAAGATTACCCTTAATTCGATGTTTCGCATTAGGAGGACAATAAAGTTGTCCTATTGTTGTAAATTGTGGATCAGACTTGAATAAAAACCCTGATGCTTTAACAAAGATAATGTTCAGCGAGACAATCCACCAAATTCAATTGATGGACCAAGAAGAAATGAAAATGCGAATGGAAGTGATCCACTCTGACTCTCTTGTCAGTTTTGTCAGCAGAAAAATGCAATTCGTCAAGTTTTTTTATCCCCTTGCTTTTGTACTTTTCAGTTTTTGAAATATTTCATATTTTGTACCGGGTCACTTGATTTATAATGGTTATCTTTTCAGGCGAGCGGTGTAATAAGTTCGTAAGAACGTATTAATATCATCATGTAATAATTTTAGACATAAAATGTTTAGATTGCTCTCGTAGTGTATTATTAAATTGTTTTGTGCGTTGTTGTTTTATAGAGTTATGAAATCTTTCTTTTTTACGAGAGTTGAGAGATGCATCTCTGCTGGTGCGAATGACAGGCGGAAAGGTGGATGCATTTCCTTCGCAAGGTTTGCTAAACCATAGTTAACAATTTAAAAAAGCAACACCCTAAAAAACGCAAAACTAAAGTCTGGGGAGGTAGAGAAGAAGAAGAAGTGAAGCGTTTGACTAAGGTTAGTTGTTCTTCGTGGATAACTTCTTTTAGGTTGTGAGGTCTCACGGGATGAATCATCATCACCTCTTTAATAATTTCTTTTTGCGCAGTTTATCTCATCTCATGTCCATGTCAACTTAAACTCCCAAAGGTAGAAAGCGTTAACACAAAATGACTGCAGATCTGCAGGCGATACGATAATTATTGCGAACTATGCGAACTCACCTCCTAATCTCCCACTTTTTACTTTTTGGCACTCCTCGCACTTGTTTTGTGTTTTGTGCATTTTCCCAACCAAGTGTAACTCCCAAAAGACTCCACAGATTAACGCCAATTAAGATGCGATAATGAAATTAGACAATAACAAAGTGTCTATTAAATTGTCACTAATCATATTGTGTGAGTCAACAGTGAAAAATGCTCACAAGGAATTCACGTACCAAATGTCAATCAAGACACGTATAAACATTTTACAACTGTACTTTCGCCTTAGAAAGAAAGTTAAAAGTTAAGAATGCGATCGAGTCATCATCAGAAATGCCTGAAAGTGTTTAATGATCTGTTTCAACATTAAAAAGTTCAAAACGCTGCTGTCATATTTCGAATTAACTCAGCAGTTTTTCAGCTATTTTCGTGTTTCGTGTAGTAATTATTCATATGCAATGCAGCATCGTTCATTCATCCTTTGAACTTTTCTTTCGGCCCTACTTCTTTTTACTTGAGTGTAACTAACGATGAACGATGTAAAATGTGCCTTGCCGTGTCAGTTAAATCAACCACGATGGATGACTGTTAATATTTTTAGTGCGAGATGGAAATTGGATGGATTACGTTATTACATACAGGAGAGTGTGTGTTTAACAAACAATGGTGATTTAAGATTGGAATTTAAGCTTATAACTCACAGGCACTCAGAGAGTATTGAGTATTTTATTGGTTTCGTTGGTTTAGTGGTTGCTGCTGCACTTACGAAGGTTTACCTTTGCGTCTAACGAGAAGATCAGTTTGGTCTCTTGGACTAGTTGTTTGATGTTGCAGAACCAAAACCACCTTTGCTATATTTTATATTGGCAAACTCAGAACTCTGAGCTACACGCTCAGACTCTGAAGAACCACTTGAATTTAATTGCAAAGCCACGATGCATCTCTCTCTCTCTCCTGAGTTTCGTATTGTTTTACACGAAAGACCCATGCTGACTAGAGAAGATGAAGACTACACACACACAGTATGTAAGTAAGTTGTACATCACAATTAGTGTACTTCATGTTGAGAAACATCAAATAAGCTTGGGGAAAAAATTTCAGCACACATTTATTTTACTCTATAAAATCCGTACCAATTTGAGAGGAAAACAAAAGACGCGAAGAAGAAAGAAATAGTTCTATTTTCTATTTTACTATTTTTCTATTTTTGAGCGCACAGGTTGCAGGTAACTCGAATAAAACCGCAGTTCACACAGACTTTCTTTCAGTTTGAGTTTAGTTGGTCTTTTGAGAACCAAATGAATGAGGTGAGTCCTTTCATCTCCCCGTTTTCTTCAGAAATAATGAAGAAAAAATTATGTCATTATTTTAGTAGGCTCTGTAAATTCCCAAATTGAATTTCTCGAATTGTAAGAAGAATTCCTCTAACCCGACAAGACACAAGTTTAAGGTGAAGTGGACTCTTTTTCTGCTGATGCTCATTAAGGAATTTATTTTTAGTTTTTTAGTGTCGGACGTCGGTGGACAGTATGATAGACTCAATTTTTGTTTTACTCGTCAATTGCCTTCATTATTGTCGGTAGATGTAAGTTTCGTTTAAGTCTTTG
>JAQGBV010001397.1:0-15874 GCA_034698685.1 Isotomurus pseudopalustris
GTGAGATATGTTGATTTGCAGAATTCAACCAATTCTGCGTGTTGGGACTTAAGCATTCGCCACGGGTGACTTAAGTAAGATAATGGGATTCTGTTTCCAAAAGACACAATAGAATCGCTTTTTCTAACATAATGCCAAGTTTGATGGCCGTAGCTTTATTAGTTTTAGAGTAAATCGTGACACATACAGACGGATGGACGGTCGGACACCCGGACACATTACGTGTTCCTATAAGCCCAAATTCCTGGGCTAAAAAAGCAATCTGCATTCAATTGCTGAACAATTTCAAGACACAATTTGGCTGAATGAAATTTTCTCAAAACCCTGGAAATACGACCGAAAGTAATTAAACTTATTGAACTATATCTCGACTGACATCGACCGGAGGAGATTATTGTGTCGAAATAGTTGCCAACATCTTTAAAGTGAGATCGACATCTATCTGCGTAGCGTAAATAGTTGAACATTCGCTTATAAAAAGGTGCCTTCAAAACTTTGTCAGTCGCGTTTAAATAGGCAGTCGCTTAGCAACACGCCTTCATGGCACCTTCTTCTAGGCGGCTATTCAATTATAAAAGATCAAAATTGAACAATTAAATCCTCCAGTACACAAGGACAAAGCAATCATTTTCTCTAACTTCTCTAGCTTGGAAAGTCGTTATTTAGAAGATTTTCCAACCAAAAAAATACCAGCAATTTTACAAGCCAGCATAGTCAAACATATAACTTTGCTCTCTTTGAATCGGTTTCTGCCCAATAATAGGCAAATTTTGCAAACTTGGATGAATTGAGGCCGACAATAGTTTCCGAAAGCCAAATTTCGATTTCGAAATTTTAGAAATAACTTTGAGCTAGGCACTTCAATAATGTTAGGAATATAGGTTTGTTGTGTCTATCAAAATTTAGGCATCCTGCGTTACCTCCAAAGCTCTAACGGGGTGATTAAGTATTTGCTAGAAGTTAATTTTAGAACTTAGAACTGTAAGCACAGAATTATGTACTTATATACCCCTAATTTGGTAGTATTATAGAACAAACTGTTGCCGTTAAGCAGGGATATCAAAACATTCAGGCACTTAGCAACGACCCCTTAATTATTGTTGTATCCGTTTCTAATGCCACAGAAAATTTTCAAAACATTGTATCTACCGATAAACCTCGTAATAAGTGTACTAATGTATATTATAATACATAATTATATAAGTGTGAGGATAGTGAGGAATGTTTAATGGGTGTGTGTTTGTGTGCAATTAATGTTTGGTGTATAAATATGTATTCGTCAATTACCTGGGCTTTCAGAGGCTGCTTGGTGTAGGTTTATCTTCAATTTTAATTTTGTTTTTCGCAATGGATCAATTTAGTGCTAGTTTTAAGGTCAAAGTAGTTAAATTTTACTCTCTAGCTGGAAACTTTCAACTTTAAAATAATTATCCCTGAACACACTGCAATTAAAAATTCCCCAAATTTTGAGTTCACTTATTTTTTACATTTTCAAACCGATGTTGTTCAGAGCCAGAAACCGCAGAGATCTGAATTCATTTAGGCCTCCACAGCTTAACAAGATTAGTAAAAAATAAAATTTTGTGGATTTATTGCTTAGCTTTTCAGCTTTAAAACGAGCTATTACGCCTTACGCCAGATAGAGATCTGGATTAAAGCTGTTCCAATCGAGGTGGCCCTCCCTGTACAAAGCCTGTACGACTTACGGAGAGAGTACACACTGTTTCACCTTACCGCAAGTACAGGAAGTTCTTATGTATTAAAGTTCGGGAATTCTCGTCAAAACCTGATTCGAATCTCACAATTTGTAACGGTGTGATGAATGTAGTGAACGAAACTGTGGCCGGTGTGTGGAAGGTAGAACCCTGGATGTGCGAAGATGAGAAAGTAAATGTCTCCGAGTGATGTGGTGGGAGCAGAAGTGGTAGCGAATTGGATTGGTGGGGAAAGTGGCTTTGGTGCATCCCCCTTGGCCCGTCTGCTCATCCAATGAGAGAGAACACATTTCATCAAAAGACTTTAACCCTTTAATTGTGTCGTCTAAAGAACACAACTCATTTTTATCAAGGGGGTCCCGTCGTCACGGCAACGGCACTTCACCCTTTCCACACTTCATCTTCCATTCATCTACTCTTCGTTTCAACTCACCAGAATTTTTCACCAACCTTAATCTTTTCACTTCTTTAAGCCAAAATCAACACCAACCCTCCCACCTAAACATAACAAACAACCCTAACTACCATTAAGCTCAATCAGTTTGTATTAGGGCAAATAATAATCCAGCATTTTACGGGCAAAACATTTTATTGGACATGTAGGGAAGGAACTAGCGGAGGATTACAAGTAAAGTCCCAGACTGTTCTTCGATTCAAATAATTTTTCACAATAAATGTTACATCCTCAGTTCTCAGGAAGCAGAAACCACCAGAAATAAATTTAGAAAACTTGTTACAATGAAAACTATTTCAAACGAACTATAAATTGTAAACTGTGGAAAGATACATTCTATTCCCATTCCCATTTGGTTAAAAAAGAACACTCATGAATAATATTATTTCATCGCTTTTGCATTCGCACCAATTACATAAAACATTTATAAATTTACTTATGTACACTACAAGCAGTATAGTTGGTGAGCATTCATGATTGCAGTTCATGCTGAAGATTTCTAAACTTTATTATTACTTCTTCTCAATGAGGGACAACAATTTGTTTAGATGTAAAAGTGTAGGATTTGATACATAATAATTTTTTGAATATTTGTCTACGGCTTATATTATTTAACTATTAGCATTTTTTGAGACCACCATGAATTAATTTATGAGGTCGTCCGTTCCAGAGACTAAAAATTCTATATTTAAAAACGGATCTGAAGAATTTGATTTTACGATTGATTACCCCTAATTTATATTACGAACTCTAAATGAAATCACGGCAAAAAAGAGTACAGCCACAACCCACCATAGTTTTTCTTCATTTTAATTTTGATGTATCGAATTGGCCCTATTGATTAAGGATTAAGGATGAAAAATCTACGTCAAGCAATACAAGTTGACTGGTAACGCTTGATTTTAGTTGTACAAGTATAGGACGATACTCGACAATTCTACGATATTTTCCCAAGGTCCATGCAGTTTCAAATCAGCTAGTAAATCCACTCATAATCGCTTTACTTCGTATTCTCACATGAACTTTCAAAAATTAAGTTCGGGATGAGGGCTACTGGAATTGCAGTGCATGCGTGCATGTGTTTCTTGAGGTTTGACGGCTTCGGCAAGACACATAAGCTCGAAATACGATTCGAAACAAAATTTCAACAAGTGGCATTATAAAGAACTCAATCGTAAAAACCGTAACGAATGTTGAGAATCTTAGGAAAGATAGAGTTATAGGGAACACGATCAGGACAGGAAATTCAATGATGAGACGACAGGCAATGGAATAAAATCGAGTAGAAGTTTCAAAATTATGACGAAATATCATAATGAAATGCAGAAATGCAAGGAAGATTGTGTGAATAATAGTGAATATCATAATTAGTTATATTATATAAATATTAAGTATTTTAGGTACATAATCGCATTTAAATATTTAGAAAACTCTTGAGTTTGATTGCTATTTTTGGTATCTTGTATTTGCAAATTTGGTCAGTACTAATTACCTTAATTCTATATGTATTGGAAGGGGAGCTTCAAAACTTTAATTTTCGACTTAATAATTGATCCGTGTTCGATTTAAAATCAAGATCCACAGAGAGGATATTACAACAATCTGCTTACTTCATTCAAATCTCAAAACAAAAAACCCAAGAATCACTTTAAAGAATGTTTAACTTAACACCCTAAATTAAACGATAATAACAAGAAGTACTTCAGTCACAGGGTCAAATGAAAGATGAGAATATTTAATGATTAGGGATGGATGGAAGGAACAAAAAAGCAAGGCACCTCTTTTCAACGTACACTCCCTTTGATCTGAAGCTGTAAGCTAAGAATACTATTTATGTCTGGAAAGGAACAAGCAGCTTGCTGATGATTCCTTGAGGATAAATTGAAATATCTATTTTCAACACAACAAAATGAGTTAAAACTATATTGTAACATTTCTCTTTTTCGCAGGACTTTCTTAGCTAATTTTTAGCAACATTTTCATTTCATCTCATAGTTTTATTGTGCTAAATTGATTTTGCTAAGCCCTTACAATTTCTGATTAAATTTTTACAAACATAGTCACAGTCATAGCATTGTTTATTTGTGTGACTGATAATTCATAATTGATCAACAATTCATATGCAGAAAATTAGAACACAGAATAAATTAAGTGTAGTGGGTTTCTAAGATACAATGCAAAGTTTGTTTAGGACATATTCCCCAACTTGACGATTAATCTCAATTCAAGCAGCTCAACAGAATCAAGCAATTTTACCCAAATGTTACGGTAATAGGGTTATTGTGGCCTTCAAAAGTTAAGACATTGTAAGTTAGCTACAAAGCCCATTCAGGGTGATTAAGTATTTGCTAAAATGTGACTGTTGTTGCAGAAAGACTTGGAAATTGACTTGGTATGATTGAAATATCAATTGCTTTCGACTTAAGTCATCAGACCAGCCTCCAACGCCACCACTAACTAATCTATTAACTTAATTTTCTAAAGATATACAATTTTGGTAATTGTGCGACATTTGTTGAGAAAATCTGCATAATCCACATGTAAATAAACTTGTATGGATGGGCTTTCAAGAATTTGCTTAGTGTAGGTTTTTAATCATTAGCTCTTATGAGAAATATTGGGCTGATGGCTGATATGACTAATATACTGATAATACCAAGTCCTAATAGTATGAAACTTCTTGTGAAATGCACCATTTATCTTCAAAATATATATGAACTTAAAACAACGAGTAATGACCAACATTTCAATGATACAATAATTTAATATAACAATAGTAATGCAATTTAAATAAGATAATAACAATTTATTATCGAGAAGTATTCTTGGGTGTACCATGCAGTTCTCATTCCTTATGCTCTATTAAATGACTTCTAAAATAATTTAGCTGAAGGAACAGCTTCTGTCAGTGAAATGAGTTACATTATAACTTTACTGCAGTACATTTTTTACGTCACAATAAAGTGCATATTGGGACATCCTATCATTTCTATCAGTATTATTGAGATCACAAACCTTATAATGTTATAATCATCATGGGGCGGAGTGAGATATTTTTTCTACTGTTGTTAATGTTAGATTATTTCGAACAATCGTGTAATTCGTGTTGCTGGCTGTAACAATTAAAATTCAACATACTGCGAACACAAATTAATAGGGCTGAGCAATATTCATTAATTGTCAATATCTTAAACAAGTTATTTTTGTGTGTTCAAGTATTCACGAGCTTAACCGTTCATTGCAGTTGCCTTAATAATGTAGGTATATAGCAATTGTGAGGTTGTACTCTTACACCGACTCTGACTTTACACAGACACAGAGAGATAAGAATATGAGTATGCAGATTATTTTGTTAAGCACTACGCACGACAAATTACAATCAATGAGAATATGATGGGCCCTGGGCTCACTGCACATCGCCCTGCCCTAGCAAGTCCTAAGAACTTTCTTCTTTTGCCTCGTGCCATCATTGCCAACCACCCGAATAACCTGATCTGTAACGTCTCGCTCCCCTCAAGAATGCGGCTGAATTCCTTTCTCTTCATTAATTACGCACTGATAATACATTCGTTCCGTTTCCCACTGTAAGAGAATCGGTTCTTTCGTTCATAATTCACACTAACTTACAGATTCAGTGACAGAGACCAAGAAGAGAAGCTTGCGAAAATGAAATATGTATGTACTACTATGTACTACAGTTTCACCAGTAGAATATTCTCGGCACTGAAATAGTGAGATTTGATATCAGCCAATCATTCTGCACAACCACTTAACAAAGTAATAAATAACGAATAAATTAATGTCACAGAATTCAGTCAAGTAAAATTAACTATCTGTTTAAATTTAATTATAATTGAGAATAAAATTTCTCCAGGGATTCTCAGTTAAGTCATTTTCTAAGCTTTGTGTGGCCCTAGAAAATCTGAGTATCCGACTTGAACTAATCCCTGTTGTCGTCATGAAGTTTAAAACGCGAGAAAGAGGCTTTGTGGGATTGCGATTGGAGTCATCATTCGATTATACGTTCTTCCTGGTTCGTTGGAAATGTAATAAATCTTTTGGAAATGAAGAGAAATGGAGGGTTAATATTAAATGAGAGTGAGTTATGGCTTAACGTGCATTAGTGGTGGGGGGAATTACTCGAATTAGATTAAGTGAATTGTTGTGGAATGGATTGGATTAAGGGGACTCAGATAAATCGCCCGTATTAATAATCTAGTCAGTTTGACGAGGCGAATCGATCGACGGCTGACTCCCCGTACCAATTTGCTGTGTGGGGGTTGTTAAACTCGGATTAACTCGGAAAGCGTCACGTCCTCACGTATCAGTTGCTCATTAATATCGCTTACACGCTCATTATAATTAATGAACCACGTGACTGCCTTAATCACTCCGAGAGACTCGGACTGAATCTTCTCAGGTTGCTGCTGAGGAGCTATTAAGTTGTCATGGTGATGGAGAGAGACGTGCTGGTGACAGGATGATTGGACCTACTTGAGAATTCTGACACTTTCTGACAACTCAAAAGACTCCATTGTTGCGTATTTACTTTAAGTTTTGTGTCCGTTTAATTCGAGAGCTGGTGGGGAAATGTTAATCAAACGCGGCGGGGGGGAGCGTTGTCTGCGAAGCAAAGGGAGGCGCTTGTGCATTTTGAACTAGGGGCCAACGAACTACACCATCGAAAAGCATCTATACGTAATATTATGTGTGTGTGTGTGTGTGTGTGCGAGTGGCAGACTGTAATTATGAGGACAATAGACACAACACCGGGGCCTTATTTGTAAGGTGGAACACACACACACTCATTAACGTATCACTCCTACTTAAACCATTACGCATTAAACCACCTCAAACGAGCCTGATATCGTTTCTATGGAGACTCAGGTCGATACGATTCACAATAATATATAAAATTGACAGCACATAACGAGATTTCAATCGCTATTTCGGTTTGACGATACAAATAGCGTAACCATCTAGCAAACTAAGAAACAGAAAACACGCCATGGGGCTTTGTGAGATTTTATCATTCCTATCCTTTCCCTTCAGCATAAATTGAATTCTGTCATTCTTAATTTTTAATATTAGGTTTTGCTCCGTAAAAATTAAAAAATTCAAGTAGTGAATCCTAAAACTTGCAACATATGACTCTATATTTATTAACAGTATTAACACTAGACGAGGTATAAACCACACGAGGAGCAACGATTCGCCCTTGAACTGGGTAAAATGCTGTGCATGACATTATGCAAGTATGAGCAGGAGACTAGTTTTGCTTAGATTACCGAAATTCAAAGAGTTCAGGCAGAAGTCTGACTGCTGACACCACAACTTCAAAGCAGGTACGGTACTAGACAACTAGAGTTCCACTCCTGTAATCAATAGTGTAAATAAAGTGTAATGTTTGAGTTGATCTGGATTGCATGATAAAAAATATATTTTCACTAAGTAAGTAAGTATATATATTTATTTCATTCTCAAGTCCAACCATGATCGACAGCTTTGAAAAATAGACTTACAGTTTGATAGAACGGCTGTGCGCTGCGTTGTGTATGATGGTGCTGAACTCATCACTTCAATTATGCTTACAATGTAAAATGCAATATCTAGTAGTTCAATTACCAGCGGAAAAGATTCAGAGATAAACTTACCTAATTTGAATTTCACACTACGTTCGAGCAAGTAATTGTGAAGGATTCTAAGTAGGTAAGGAGGAAGATGAAATTTATTCATAAGCTTCAAGATGATTCAGGAGTGAGGAACCGAATCGAAGGCTTTGACAAGATCAATTAAAATGGCTAAGCAATAGGAACCATTGTTGAGTGCATCAAAGATTTGTTGTGTGACATGCATGAGGGCGTGTATGGTAGAATGTCTCTTTCTAAAGCCAAACTGCATGTCACTAATTAAATTATGAGTACTACAGAATGTATTAATTCTAGAGGAAAGTAAAGATTTAAATACTTACTTAAAAAGGGAAGTATTGAAATAGGGCGATAACAGTTGGGATCAGATTTAGACCCACCAGGTTTCAAGATAGGAGTGATGATGGCAGTTTTCTATGAGCTCGGGAAAACACCATCAAGTAAACACTTGTTACAAATGTCACATAAAACTGGACATAAGAAAGACGAAAATTGTTTAAAAATTAAATGGGGTAAAAAAGAAGCAACACTCGAACCTGATGCTTTCCTTAATTTAATTTCAAGTAAGGTCTCTAATGGGCTAAAAGGCTCGTAATCCTTTTCCAGATTAGAGATTCTAGTGGAAACATCACCATCAAAAGAAGTAACATTAGGTGGAGGTGTGACAATTACTTTATCAGCAAGCGCTTTACAAATATCACTAGGGTTAGTAATTACAGAATCATTTACTAAAAGTTCACTTATACTACTAGAATCATTGTTAGTGTAACAGAGCTTTTTGTAAGTTTTCCAAAACTGTTGTGAGTTATTGGATTTGGCAAAAAGATGAGAAAAATGTCCACGTTTCAGTTTACGCGTGTGCATGTTAATCTGGTTACGTCATAACTTGAAACGATTATAAGACTCCGGAAGCTTATCATGAATGGCTTTCTTCTTCAGGAAATCTCTTTTTTTCATTAACCTCTTGAGGTCAGAACTTAAAGACTGTGAAACTACACGACTTTCCAATTCTAAGTTTGTCAATTGACATAATTAATTATTACTATTATTTTAGTAATTTTATTAATAATTACTAAATACAATGAATTACTTTTCGAAGCCAACGAATTTTAATTCCAAGGTAAACATCATTCAATTAAATTCAGTTAGTTTACTTTCACCAGTTCAACTGCAATAATGGAATTACATACTTTTGTACCACAGCGTTTAAAATATTCAGTTCCGATTTGTAAAATGAATTACGCCATTGGACTAATTATAATTAAAATTGCATGTGATTTCCCAGCCCTGGTTAACGGATACCACAATCCCAATTTGAAGATAGGTCTTTATTAAGT
Organism: Isotomurus pseudopalustris; assembly: GCA_034698685.1. NCBI lineage: Eukaryota > Metazoa > Arthropoda > Collembola > Entomobryomorpha > Isotomidae > Isotomurus > Isotomurus pseudopalustris. The sequence continues at coordinate 9,155 of JAQGBV010001397.1, forward strand.
GCCACAATTTCGGTGTTCGGTGACCCCCACTTGTCAAAAGTTCAAGACCAAGGAAGGGAGCAAATGCAAATAAATCCGTGTAGAGAAATGTTGGTGGTTTACATGAATGACTGTTTCTCGCACACACATAGTAAATGAGTGGGTGCGGCTAACCGGGTATCATACATCATACCCGGTACTTGTATAGCCTGTCAAGGAGTCCAACCCACACACCGATATATTTTCAATGGAGGGAGCTCTTCATTTCTTTTCCTAAGGAGTTTTTTTGCGCATTTTGGTGTCCATCTGTTTCATTAGTGGTTCTGGTTCTTGAGATGAATCGCAAACGCACTTTCGGATTCGCCGGACTCAGAGACCAGAGGTCTGAATGACCTGGGCAATAATATTAATGCTAATTAAAACAAGAGTATGCGAAACACGCGAAATCCCATTCTAGGGCCCGAGTAAGCGAAAGTGGTAGTTGACGAGTGGGAGAAGTAATGGAATTGAAAGTAAATGATTTCAAAGTCAAAAATGAAATAACTCAGGATCCCCGTATACGTAAAATATTGGCACATGCAGTCAGGTGTATAATGCCAATCGAAGTATAAACGAGAATATTTACTAAGAAAAGCAATTATGCACATAACTGTCAGTATTTGTTGATAGATAAGTACAGTAAAATTCGTAAAATTAGCACAAAATTGACTACTCTCTCCTACTCTACTCTTATCAACTACATGCAATGAGCTAGTGTGTAATACAAGTTTCTTAAGGTTCTATTGGATGACGAGGTTCCTTACACCCCTCCAAAATAGTGGACTCTCCCAACTCCATAATAAACTAAAAAAACAGGATTTTTTTCTTCAGATTTTTGCCGTTTTGATGTTTTGGGGCAAAAATCCGAAAAATTATTCCCTAACTTTTTGAAGAAACCCTTTAGACTTATTTAGAGACAAATTTCAAAAGAAAATTTTGAAATCTGTAGGAGATGATGCCTTTTGAAAAATTTCCATTTTGTCTCATAAGATTATCACAGGGACGTGATTCTCAGGTCTCCCCATAATCTATGGGTAGAAGTGACTAGGATAGCGAGGCAGAGTGAGACTATAGTTCATTTTTTAATGGTTGAGAGTAATCTACCGTTAATAACTCCTCCAGGTTACCAGGCGCGTTACAATTAGTTGCTAAGGGAACTACCTGTAATTTAAATTACTTCGAAACTCGTCGCGCACAACTTTACCTATCAGAAAATTCGCTCTCAACCATTAAAAAATGAACTATAGTGGGAGCGAGAGAACTGAGTGTGTCGGAGAGGAAAGCCCGAAACTCACCTCATTTCCACACACATCATCATCACCTACTTCCATTTTTGGGTGGAAGAGTCCACTTTTGGACGGGGAATTGGGGCTTCGTGACATATGGGCTCAGTAACATTGATCCAATAGAACCTTAACTTCAATCTCCACTCACTACCATTCGTTTTCATCCACAGCGCACACACTAATTGTAATTATGAGCAGCTTCAATTAGTGAACTTTCATGATGTAGAATCTCCATATTATTGTCATTAATTACTGTGAATAGTGTAGAAAGTTTCTAGGGTAAATTGTTGTAAAGCATAAAAACCGAGGTGTAATTCATGAGTGCGGATGTTTGCGCCTCACTGGCTTGCGTGATTTTGAGGAGAGAGGTTGTCCAAAGTCGCGTGAATAAAGTCACTGTAAAGATCATAACCGTCCGTAGTCGTCATTATTCTAAAAGTATCTAGTTTGAGTCTACAAGGGACATCTGAGGTCTTAGATTTATGGAGTCAGATTAAAGTACAGTAAACCCCTTGAATCGCTTATCGAGTGGTAGGCGATTCAACATTTGGTGACCCCGATTCAACACATGAAGCAAAATTTGAATTTTGAAAATAACGGGTGATGAACAGGAGTAGGCTTGAGACACTTGTATTTAGCGCTTGCTCATTGCATTTAGCTAGTCATAGTAGTTACTTGTGTTCTAATTAAAGTTATGGACACACTGTGATTGACATTCACACTGGATAAACAGTCAGGGCACCTCTGATTTTAGAGTACTTACTTGATACCTGTTATCTGAATACCGATATTACCGATGACAATCTGAATAATTTTTTAACTAATATTTTTTACTGAATAGTCTTGTTTTTTAATCAAATGAATGGCATTAAACACTGCATGTGCCAATATTTTACGTATACGCGGATCCTGAGTTATTTCATACTTTATTTTGAACCACAGACCAGAAAGACTTTCTTTCTGGTCTGTGACTTTGAACGAATTATTCCTTACTTCAAATTCCTTTACTTTCAGAAACAGTAACCCTCGCAACGAGTATTGTACTACCAAAATCATACATCTAGTCCTCAACTTCGCACCCTTTATTCTCAGACAAAGACTCTTTTCTACTCAGGTAGCCTTCAGTGCCGGTACCACCGCTCTCACTCCACTTATCTCAAACTGCATGCATACTAAAAAAAACCGGTGGTACCCAAGGTAGCTTGACAACTCCAGATTACGGAAAGACGCAATTCGCATTGTAATTCTAGCGGTGTCAAGTTACCTTGGTGGTACCGGCACTGAACCTTCGGTACCTTCACAATAAAATGAATTAAAATGCTCTGTACTTCAATACAATTACAAAATATCAAATGTTTCAATTTATAATTTATTTTGCACAGTAAAAAAGTAAAAAGGGCTACTTAATGGAGGGTAACTGTTAAAATGACGAGTGTGGTTGCTAAGGAGATGAGAACACCCCTTGCTGTGGCAGTGATAATAGCTGCTGACCCCCTGAAGTACTTTGACCCAGAGTCAAGATTGTCAACGATTCGGATGAGTCCACCCATATCGGGCTGCGTAAATGAGTTGTAGTAAACTGTGTCAGGCCATGAGGAATTCGGAGTCACTTCCAAAATATTAGCCTCCGACGTGTTGTCGCACTTCAGTTTCAATGTATTCCGGAACTTCTCGAAGGTCGCATAAGACACGTCCAGTCGCCTGTCATACGTCGGGGTGTGTGACCACATACACAGCCTTCCCGATGCCAATATCTTCGGTTTACCGTGTCTAGTGATTGCAATGCCTGCTAGGATTTCGTTTGGTGAACGAATCAGTCTCTACAATAAAACAGCACTTTGTAACTACGATGGATAACATGTAATTAAAAGGGTCATAAAATAGACTGCTGATAAATAATTACTACAACATCACAACTTGCCGTTCTCTTAATCTGACCCTTTTTTCTCACCCCAAATATCTTACTACCTGAGGTCGTCCCCTGAAGTGCCGGAGTATGCACGTATACTACTCACACAAGCACTTCTAATACTGTTATGGTGTGTGCATGATACAGCACTGCAGGGGACCTCAGGTAGCAAGATATTTTGGGTGAGAAAAAATGGTCAGATCATGAGGACGGCAAGTTCTGATGTTGTAGTAAGTCGGCGTCATAATGGTCGATGGACGCCTCAGACTTACTTCTCTGGATATAACGAAAGGGTGGTACACATCTACAGCTTGTGGGTTATTGCCACCTTCTACCCTGAATGAGTACGTCACACCTCGCTGCAGAAACAACTCGGGACTTAGGTACCCTTGAATATACCACGCGTAGCCTGGATTCCCTACACCTGTATTAATTACCAAAACATTTACATATATATGCATGTATACACTACAGTCTAATTGTCGATGTTGACAGTTAGACTTCTTTGCTTTTGCAATACGCAAAATACGCATATCTTTCGCCTTTCTTTAATACTCTTACCTGTGCGGCCCTCATTTCCTCGGATGGAACCTGACGGACCAAGTCGAGCTGAGAATGATCTGAGTTTCCCATCGATCACCTGCACTTCCTGCCACGGTGAGCTGCGATAAATAAATCAAATTAAATTCTGAGCTTACTGAGCTACCACGTTTACAGCAATCATTTGAAAAGACTGAGTACATTTTCTGTTGTTCTGAGGGAAGGACGAATGGAAGACATTTGGTAAACAATGCAGAAGACTCCTCTTCGGTGTCTTCATCAATTTTCTTAGTGGTCTTCAAAAATGTTATGTTTTTCAGGTGACGTTTGTTGTACAGTTCGTGAAAACCTGGCTGGCCGTTTGACATGAGCCGTCCGACCGCCCAAATGAGCCCTGTTTGCTGAGAAATAGGGAAACACATTCAACATTAGTATACCTCAATCATTAACACAGAAGTTTTCTAAATGAACTAAATGAAGGGACTTATGCTTACCTTTTCAACATCAATGTCTTTGTCTGATTCCTCAGCCTTCTTCAACTGTCGACGGAACTTGATAACTGTCAAGGGCCCCACTCGACGGCCCTCCAGTACTTGAACCGAGTCAGATCCTCCTAATTCCACATCCGGACAAACTCCATATCTCTTATCGTCAAGAGGCGACGTACACTAAACAACACAATATAGCACTCATGTATTCATCAATTATCACGTCGACAAGTATGTATTAGTTTCAAAACTAAGCTGTATAGGTAAAGATTTTGCAAAAATTATTCATTACTTACAGGAGCTTTAGAGTCAACATGATAATCTTTCACAGTCCCCTGCCCTGTCTTCAGGTTGAGCCAACCAATGGCGATGTCGCTCCCCTTCATCTGCGGTACAGCAGTGTTCCCTGACACTCCCAAACCGACCCACGCAGAAGGGTCTGAAACAATCAACGTTAAAAAAATACGTTCTGGTATAAGTCATTCAAGTCATCTGAGCACCTTCAGTTCTGGCAACGACCTCAAAGGTTATTGTCTGTCCCATTACATCCCATGCCAAGTGGAAGTCACGGTGGAGGGGTTCGCAGTTCGGAAGGCTGTACTCGTATTTCTGAAATGCCACGAAAAATTGTCCAATAAGCTGGAGCATGAATGTAAACATTAAGCCATTAGCGTTCATGACTGCTCAACAATTTGACTGGACTTACGTAAACCTTAACAAGAGAGGGTTGGATTGCCTCAGTTCCCATTTGTGGTACATTCACATAACATACAGGCTTGTCATTAGTCTTGTCGTACACAGCCAGCCAATGAATATCCTCATCCCCAAAGACAAACTCTCCTGGGAGTGTTAACGTCACGTCTTCATTCACGTATGGACGCAGTGGGGATATGCTTTAGATGCGACACACAAATAGAACATTCAATATGACAACTTCACATCAGACGTTCCGGGTCCATGTGACCACAGGATGTGACATCCTCAATGATGACAGTCTAAAATCTACAGATACAAATATTTTGGTGACTTACTATCCAAGCTCATCAGGAATTATCCATCCAGCCCCTGGACGCAACGACGGCACGTGGCCCTTGCCAATGCTGAAGTACATCTCTGTAAAAACTCAACAAATAGAATAGTTCCAGCTGTAGCCCATTTAAGTAATTTTAGGAGGATAGGTTACACATACCCTCCTTGTAGACGTTCAAGAAGAACCGATTAATCTTAATGGTCTTCATATCGATGAGTTCTATAGTTTCTGAGCCACAGTCGACATCAGATTTAGTTACCAGTGGGGGTAGTTCTATAACTCGCGGCGCCTCAAACCCATCTGGAACATACACGTCTCCGAAGTTCTCCTACACAACACGAAGTGTATGCCTTTAATTTAACTGAATTATTTTCAAATATAATTTGTATTCAGCTATTCAGTACAAGTCTAGAGAGGTCGTAGACGGCGATCCACTTGAGTTCCGATATCTTTTTCCGATCTGGCAACGTCAACGTAAATACCGAGTTAGCGTACTTTCTCAGTACATTCGTTCTGTAAAACGAGCAATAAAAAATCAATCATTTTGTTGAGAATTAAGAGGATTTATAGAAGTGTGGGGGTGACTTACTTGCCCTGCTCGTCGGGAATAATGAATCCATTAGGCCCAGGGCCGGTCCCTCCCGCACCGCCCCAGAAATATGCGTCTTTCCCTTGACCGTCATAGTTGAAATCCTTAAGAAGAAGCGTTGTTTCGTTGACAGCGTATACTGACCCACTGACCCCGTGGTGGTACACATTTAACTTCCCAATGAGAACTCCATTCCCATTCGACGTTCCTCCCCCTTCGTCTTCCGCGACAACCAGCGTCGTCGTAGCACCAAAAACGACGAGGAGGAACTTACAAGCGACTCCTGCGGCTGTCATCTTTCATTGTTGACTGTGGAGAATCTCACAAGAAGAACAGATTGTGGAGGAATGCCAAGGACACACTGCCGCAGGCTACTTTCTACTGTAGCAGCAGCAGCAGGTAGGGCTGGGCGAGAGTTCTTTGTATTTCATGCACACACAGACACAACAGGTACTCAACAAGTCTCCTCCACTACCTCCTCCCGATCCCATTGAAAATAATTTTATTATTGCGGAGGTCTGACATGCATCGTAAAAAATAACAACGCTCCTACCCAACCAAAGAAGATATCCTCTACATGGCTGAGATTTAATTAACATGGGCAAGCTTTTCCACCCACTACATCCCCTCCTTCATCATTCCTACACACTGATCTAGATACAGAGACATTCAAACTTACTGAGCCCTTAAAGTTCCCAAGTTGGGTGTCTAAAAATTGTCCTTTCCGAGAAATGACCACAAGACCCTTTCAGTGCCGGACGCACGCACCCCTTGAGCATGCATGCACACTCCACTCCTCCACTGAAGCTTACCACTAAAATTCTAATAATTATTCATGAGCACATGAAATCATACGAACA
>JAQGBV010001398.1:0-15866 GCA_034698685.1 Isotomurus pseudopalustris
ATCGGTAGTCTGCGTATCCCATTCACCTAGTCTCACTTTTAATCGACTTTTCCTCTCAGAATTCCTATCCGACATATGCAAAGATTTTTTCAAAATATTTCTATTCTTACTCTCTAGCATCACACCAAATCTATCTTCTTACGCCAAGTGGAAGACACAATGGGCAGCAGTTAGGACGATTGAAGGATGAATCAAGGCACCACCGCACAAGAATACATTCCTCACTTGTTTGATAGGAGGTCCTCCATCAGGGCTCTCTAGTTCCACAGGCTTCTCCTCAATAATTGCAGCCATCCAAGGAAATTCACCAAATTCCGATTCTTGGTTCGACTGTCCAGTAATTTTAAACCCAATGCCGTGTTCATTACGATGACCACACCCTTTGTGACTCCAATTGGAAGTTATATTTTTCATCATTTCTCCCAACACCTGTTCCTTACTTTCCACAGGCTTTTCGGTTACGTCTGACCTGGTTGTGGGAGTGTCTGTTGGCAAAGCAGTAGGGGCGCTAGCAGGAACATCAGTGGAAGTGTCATTCGATGGAAGTATAGTCACATTCTTGGCCACCTGTAATTCAAAATAATACACAGGGCTGTCAATCAAAGATTATTACGAATACATAATCAATACTCAAAACGTGAGATGTTGTATGTACTTTGCAGCAGACTTCAAAATAATGTGGACAACGATTGATATTCGCTCGTATATCAACTATTCCTAATATATCGCTCACAGGATTTGCTGAATCTCCAGAACCACTGCTTGTTGAATTACCATCCGTAGTGGTGGGATTGGGATTGGGAGTGGTCTTGACTTCTTTTTCCTTCGCATCTGACTCGTGACACTCGTAGTACTTCATGCACTTACAACTTGGGTCAGTTTTATTAAGGTTAGATTGATCCAGGTCAGACTTTGGGGTGAGAGAATCTGGAGATTTGGACGGGGGCGCAATCGGCTCAGTCTTATTCTGTGATTTAATTAAGTCATCAATCAGTTCCGAATCTGAGAAGTCGTCAGATCCTTCACAATATGCTTGGGCCACAAGTATGGCGATTAAACACACGAGTCTCATCTTGCTTTAGGGAAAAAACAAACTATTGGAAAATCTTTGATGTAAACTGACCTTATGCCACAGCCACAAAGATTGTGCGATCGCGAGTATGTAACTGAAACTTTATCGATATGAAGACTCATCTCATTCTGTGCTAATGAGAAGTTAATTACAGTCAATTTTCTACGCTTCACCTAAATCTTACGAACCGATTACGGATTATTGAAGGCAGTGTTGACTGGAGCTGTTACTACTAGACTTATTGTACAATAATATAATAAGCTATGATGATTTTTGGGATCAATCGTCATCACACTTGCAGCACTCACTTCCATTAATCGCCATGCTGCTAAGAAATAAATTATTGCAACTCATAAACCAGGAGTTGTTATAGGGGCATACACGTTGTAAAAACTGATGTCTTGATATTACCATTCACTGAATAACAATGATAGCAAAATGAATTCCATCATCGTTAATCATTAGATAGACAGCTCTTACTATCTTTTATAGCTTAAAGGAAATCTCAAATCCATTCTTGAAAATGGGGGATGAAGAACGCACAAAGGAAAATCCCACAGGAGTTATTGAAAGTGTGCAGAGCATTAAGATAGGCGTACATCGACCAAAGAAGCCGACCTTATACACTAAGGTAGACATTAACTTGGACAAATATAGAGACATTCCTGTGGATCAAATCTATTTGGACCCGAAACCAAGAATAAAAAATGTAGTGAAGGAGTTAGAAGAAGAACACGACTGGGCTTGGCCTCCACTTCCTTCTGGGGATTTCGAAAAGGTATTCTCGAGCTAAGGATTGATTCTTGTGATTTCAAATTCTTAAATGTGCTTTGCTCGTCTTAGGCTAGGCTTAGTAAGAGACAGAAGTGCCCGATTCTGTACAGCAAAGAGTGTATGCTCATTTGCACAATAGTTAGTGCGGTAAGAACTCATACTTGATAACAAGATACAAGTCGGTGAAATCCTTGAAGATATTGAATTAAATGAACATTGTGCTGCAACTTTAAAGCTGTTGGGTCCGTTGGAACTTCTGGTTGCAATTGGATTCATGATTATCCCAAAGACGTTCATACCAGCCATGAGGGAAAGTTCAGAGTTTTGTATCCTCTTCACTGGTATCTTTCTTCTGCAAGGACTCTATCATATCTACGCTGCTCTGTTGGGCTGTGGCCTCAGACCTATCAAACCACAGCATATCGGGGTAATAAAGTCGAAAGATATCAAGCATTTCCAAGTGAGTTTTTAATTTTTAAGACTAGTGTTTTCTACTTGTCTCTCTTTCAGTTCGCATTTCCATCCGGTTCGCTCGAATTTATAATGCCTCTTTTGGGAATCTTCGCTACGTTCATTTCATTCTACACAACACAACGCTGGAGAATCTTGCAAGAAATGAGAATTCACCTCACAGGATATTCGTACAGGTGGTTTTCTCAACTGAACTGGGATCACTATCAGTCTTTCGTAAGAGACACACGATTTAATAATCCAAGATGACCAAGTGTGTCAGATGACAGTTTGACAATTATTGTTTTCAGATGTTCTGCTGCGGAATCGATAATTACACCGATTGGAAAATGTTGGGTCCGGTTCTAGTTGAGCCTAATGGGAGTATCATAGACGTTCCTCAAAGTTGCTGCACGGTATGATGCCAAGCCATGCAGAGTTTAATAACCAGTGACTGTCTACATTCTGTGTAAATAATTGTGTTCAGGAAGATAACTGCTGGCAGCAAGTCACCGATTCGAATGTATATAATCTGGGGTGCTTGGATATGACAATCATGGGAACCAATGCGATATTCGGGTGTGCTGTTATATGCATGCTGGTCGCTTTCGTCCTTGCGGTAAGTTAACAATGCCGATATATCTTCATTGCGTAATGTGTAACCAAAGGATTCCTTTCTTTAGATAGTTGGTTATCGGTCTATGAGAGAAGCCGAGGATTTCATTGGAGATCCTGTTCACGCATTGCTATTTGACTTGACGTCCTCGTCTACTCTAAGACGAAGAAACCGAGCGTTGAGACGTGAAGAGTTGTTTAATTTGCTCAACAGCTATTCTCTAATGTACGGAGATGAGCTCGGACTCTACGATGAAGTGACAGATGCAAGAAATCATCTCGTAGAAGATGATGATGCAACAACGTTACTAGATGATGAAGTAGAATCTTCTCGCGTATCCGTAGTAGGAAGTAGCGTAGACTACAGTTCCAGTGAGAATTCCTTACGAGTAGGAAGTACTACTGAAATAATTCTAGAAAAGTTCTCCCCTAGGCGAGACAGTCAACCAAAGCCACCAGGTGACTAACAAAGACCTTATTGCATTTTAATTCCAAAAATTCGAGATTGAAACAATGTTTGAAACAGTTGACACTTCAATTATTTAGGGCCAACACATCATGCTGCCCACGCAGAACATAATATTACGCCTTCTGCTCCACCCGAACCGCTAGTAACGAAAGTAGATCATCAGAGTGCAGAAGACAATCACCATCCTCATCAAGCGGAAGAAATTCACCCTCAATATACAGAAAACAATCACCATCCTCATCAAACGGAAGAAATTCACCCTCAATATACAGAAAACAATCATCAACAGCCTACAGAAGATGACCATGATCAACATGCTCAAGACAATCAACCTCATACGGAAGATCAACCTCAAACAGAGCATGGCAATCAAAGTAAATGAGAAAACGCAACTTTCAGTTCCAAAGTTCCAACTTAAGTACAATGACCATAAGATGCAGTGTGCATATAAATGAGATAAAAAATTATAATTAAAGTAAAACAATGTGCTTATGTTTTGTCTCCGTACAATGTAAAAAGTACATTTTCATTCATACAAACACATTTACAAAGTTTATATTATGCAACATTTAACTCAATAACTTAAGATTCAGCCTTAATTCCTTGTCCGTACATACTACATAACCCCGTAAATGCTACTACCATTGCAATTGATTCTGTTTTCTCTATCTTCGGATTACTTCCACATCAAATGAACTCCTTAAGGCTTTCAGATCAAAGTTGATTCTGAATGTAAGAAGGTTACCTCTTTGTAATACTTTTTCCACGTCTTTCGCCAACATGAAGTAAGAGTGACGTGCTGAGACGGACTTGAAGTCGTTTGATGCAATTGCTGTAAAAATAGGGATTAAACAGAAACTTCTCAACAAGCTGTATATAAGGTACTGGTCATAATAAATTTGAGTGTCCATTTTACTTACAGAATTCCTTGACCATCCTAGAATGAGCATCAAGAAGCGTTACGTTATACGAAGCTAAGAGTTCTTTCCAATTTCCATCGTTCTGGGCGAGCTCTACGTTCATTCCGATGTAGTTTTGATTGTTTATTTGTCTCATTAGAAGACTCAGTTTCCAAAGTGTGTGTCCACCCCAGAAGTGTCCTGCACCAAATTCTTTCGTCACCTTCAGATCCACAAACGCTTGATTATCATTTTCAAGAGCTGCTAAGGATTCCTCGTCCTTCAGCTTCTCCAGCAAATCTGGGATTTCCCACAGGATCAGTTGCTTCTCGGATGGTCCTTCGATTTCCTGGGCAAGTTGCAAGAATGGGTATTATTCGAATTGAGTTCTTTGGCTAGATATTTGATTAGTAATATTCCGGAAATAACGTTCATTGACTTACATCTTGCTTCTTCTCTACTTTTGGATACACTTTGATTTTGAACCGAAGTCGAAGTGTTCCATTTGAGCCCAAAAGTTCATCAGCGTGCTTCTCTATCGTTGAAACCGAGATAACATTCGCCCATCCAATCTTTTCATTATTAGCTCGGTACAGATTTAAGTCTGGTCCATCTATAAAATACAAAATTATCTTCAATATTATTATCTGTCAAATTGCTAAAGAAGTTAATTGCGATCTGTGTAAATATTGTAATTTAATCTATATCATAAAATCATACATGACGCGAATTTTCGTCCATCTTTGTCTAGAAGCTCCGCTTCGAATTCATTGTACACAGGATTATCAGCTTTCTTTAAGGAATTGAATATCGAAATCTGATTTGAATTAAGCTCAACAAACGCTTTCCAGAGACTAGGCATTCCAACTAGTTGTCCAAGATCGTAATTCACATGTGGACCTTTAAGTCCTGATTCCAAAGAATCCATAAATTGCGGTATCACCAGGTCAATTGTCTTTGATTCATAAGGAGGACTTGTACACTACAAACAGCCACAAATTAGACATGCAATTTGTAATCAATAAATCTTCCAAACTCTCAAACCTTTTCTACAGTGCTGACTCTGTCAGTTAAGTTTCCAACGATTTCTAATAAGTTGGCAACTCTTGACCGAGTCTTCGTCCAGTCTGTCACTGTATACTGTGTTTCATTCTCATGAACCTGTGTGAACGAAAGCAGACAGATATTTAGTGTTACAATAAGTGGATTAAATCCAATTTCGAAAATGCATTCCTACGCTTTTGAGTTCTTTGAAATGCTCGTTCAGAACTTGCTGTTGGAAAGACATAATTTCTGTGCTCTTCCACAATTCGGAAATATCTTTCTCTGAGTTTTGCAGTCGGGTTTTCAATTTTGCTAGTTCACTGGAGCTAGAATCTCCCTGTAGTTAAAATATCAAACTGTGTTAATGATTGAATCTTACTCTAGTCATGGGAGCCGTATGTACTCACTGAAACTTCCATGTCCATCACCAACTCAATATTGGAAACTCTGTCGTTCAATCCCTGTGTCGTTTTCGACAGATTGGTCATTTTTTCCGTGGATTCCGCCAACTCTCCAGACATAACTTTGTACTCTGATTTGTGAATCTGAATATTGTGGGTCATGTTATTCACTAGATTCTCGTTTTATTTGCAGCGAGTGGATTGTGGAACTTACCAAAATAATATTCTCTACGTTATTTGCGATTTCGTCCAATTCATTCTGAGTCTTTTTGATACTCTTCCACAAATTGGAATAATTTTCTTCTGATGAAGCCAGTCTGTCTTTAATGTTTAGCAGCTCCTCTCTTATGTTGTATTGGACGGCCTAAAAGGTACACGCGATTGTTTACTTGTACGATCTTGCAAAAATACAAATATAGTATTGTCTTACATCGGTTATTTCAAATTGTTGGACAACTTTGTTGATTCTGTCATCAGCTCTAGACACTTGCATGAAAAAGTCTTCTGTCCTATTATACAGGGACATGAGAGTTTGACTAACGGTCTTGTTATCCAATTTGTGTTCCTGTAGTCAGATTTAAACCAGTTGCAAACCATTACTGTTCCTTTCTAATTTATACAACAAACGAAAAGTTATTATTCCCATACCAAATCCATTTCCAGCAGCTTCAAGAGGAAGAATTCCTGAGCTTTCGATACATTTCGATTGTTCTCCCAAAGGCTTGCTATGTTCTCTTGCGTAGTTCTCATTTCTATTTGGAGGTTTTCAAGGGAGTTTCTACTGACTCCTGGAGGAAGGTGGGCTCGGGCAATTGCCTTTAATAAATTATTAGTAATAAAAATGAATGCTTAGCTGTACGAATAACGTTCTAGAATTGATTGCGAGTATTTAAGGTTTTCAGACTTACTGGAGTACTTGTACCGTTACTGTTTGAAGCAGGACTGTAATTACTGAATGTTACTCCGTTGGACATGACTGTCATACCCATTCTTTTATCCAATTCAACGAGGCTCTTCGAGTTGTTTCTGACAACATCAGTCAGCATCTTAGTAGCTATCTTGACCTCCATCAATTGATGAGATGATTCTTCGTGGTTCTTATGATAATCCTAATCAAATTAAGATTACAGTTTAATACAGGTTGACAATGCTGACTATTTTGCTTGTGTAAGCCACTTACGCCTTGGAACTGTTTGATAAGTGTAGCAAAGCTTTCGTGTTGAGATTTCAAATCTTTCTGACTCCTCCAAAGCTCAGCTACATTTTCCTCGATAGTTCCGAACCGATCGCGTACGTCATTGATGTCCAGGTCTCCCAATAGACTTCCATCGACTGAAGGCCTCATCACAGGTGCCTGTGACGGTTCACTCATACTCTGAGAATAAATAATTAAAAGGATTTTATATTGTTAAAGTAGACACAGCTTAAACTATGGAACATCTAAGCTTTATTATATAATACCATTCCACCAATTTCCACAGCTTTTTCAGCTTCCACTTGCTTCCTCAAGAGACTCACTTTGGCCTCAGTTTCATTCGTTTCGTCCTCAACTGCTTTAACTCTTAGGTAAAGTCTCTCTATGTCATTTCTTACCGTCGAGTTATCATTTCGATGTACCTAAAAGTAAGCAATTCATATGATTAGGTGCGTATGAGACATTTTGTTTAGTAGCAACAACAAGAGTAGAGCCTCCGTGTCATTAAAGTGTCATCTTACATTCCTAAGCTCCGCAATTCTGCTCATGATTGACAAATCCGAATCCTCCAAAGATCTCACTTGATTTAAGAATTGTCTGTTAGCAGAGAACAATGTTGTAATATTAGCTTCCGTCATGACAAGGCGATTGAGGATGTCATCAGAAATCTCGTCTAAGTTGGCTGTCCTTTGCAGCGACTGGGTCTTCACAGCTTCTTTAGACAGTTCATCCAGCTTGTGAGCAATATTTTCATGAGCCATATTGTGTGCCATGTTCTGTTCAAGTATCCCTTCATCGAGTCGCTTAATCTGAGATTCAAAGTGCTGGGACAAACTTGTCATAGCTGATTTAATTAGTTCTGTAGAATCTCCTTGGGTCTTGTTCATTTCAGATAGTTCCTAATTGCACACGAACAAATAATTCACAGAATAACAATAAAATACATTTGCGTATAATAACCAAGTTATGAAGGAAGAGAGACTTACATTTCTAAATTGCTTCGACTGAGCCCCAAAAGCTTCAAAGTTTGAAGCATGCTCCACTTGGAACTTTTTAAATGTATCTTCTAGTCTTGAAACCTCTGAAGTTGCAGTCATCGTCATATTCTCAAACCTTTCCATTTTGTCCTTATCCGTCTTTGATATTTCAGCCAATGCTTTCACCATTCCGGCAAGAATTTGCGTTTCATTATCAGCTTCTTTCTTCAAAGTCGAAAAGTCGATGATCAGTTTATCCATTGAATCCTGATGTTCTTGGCCAGTTGCGATTTGACTCTACGAATTCAGATAAATTAAACCCAGTGAATACCACCTCTCTTCACTCTTCACCAAAGAAAGTTATCATGCAACAGACTGTAACTACTTACTTCTAATAAATCTTTATCGGTTTTCCTCAAGTTTTCCAGTTCCTGTTTAGTCTGAATTTCGAATTCTGATAATTTCTTGGTTAAGTTCTGACAAAATTAATAAAGAGTTTTAATTCAGTTCATTCTTCATTACATATTTTTGTATTGGCCATTCATTTACACTTTTACCTTACTGACAGCTTCCATTTTCTCATCGATGACTTTGTAACCTTCACCCAAGTGCGTGTGGATGGTATCATGGTCTGCAGATACTTTGTTCACTCTGATACTCAAGATATTAAACCCTTTAGAAATAACTTGAGTGTTTTGTTGCATCACTTCTATATTTCGTGTGATAGTCTGCATCATTTTTTCCAACTCGATAACCTAGCATAAAAGAATTTATCCTATTGTAAATATTATCCTACCTCCAACCACATAGCTATTTAAGATCACAGTGATTATCTCTTACCCTTCTTTCCAGAAGATCTGCTCGACCCTGAGACTGTTCGTTCGGTATGAGAGTCCCAATTTCAACTGACGCTGAAGGGGTAGTCATTGCTCTGTATGTTACGGTGTTTTGCAAAGGCTCCTCATAGACATTCGAGAAATCTGTTACCATATCTGAACTTGCTCCACTGTACAATCCTCCTCTATTAAATTCATAATTCAATACAAATTAACGAAAATTGCCAATTTTTTCAGCTTTCTAAAACGCTCGCAAACAACAGCTTTCTCACATACCGTTCGAGTTGATCTCCTCCTCCGGCAGGTCCATTTTCAATGCCAACCCAGTTAGAATCCACAATTCCTGGATCCTGATTGTTCATAACAAGTCCAAACGACTCCCTAGTCCTAAGGTTCTGCGGTGGAACATAACTGATAGGCAAATCTCCAGGAATTATCTGATCTTGAGTGGATGGGGAAAGCGTTCCTTTCTTCTTTCCACTGCTTCCTTTCCCCTTCTTCGACCCTTTGCTGCCTCCTTTGCTCTCCTCGTTATTAAGGACAGTCACACTTCCATGTCCTTTGGACTTCTTACTTCCCTTTCCATTCGACTTCCCACTGCTTGGAGGACTTGAAGACGCAGACGTTGGTGTGACTGTAGACACGCTACTTACAAACACTGGATGCTTTGGACTCTTCGAACTACTCGAAACAGGTGTAGGTAATATTGTAGTTGTGTTTTTAGACGAAACGCCTTGCTTTTTTGAACCTTTCTTTGCATTTGTAGTTGTGACTAAGAGAAAGCTAACGGTAAGAAATAATCCTAAACTAACCAATGAGTTAAATCTCCCGAGTCTCATCTTGACTCAGAACACTTTAGAATAGTTGTAAGCACAACTGTATAAAACAGCTTTTATTGCTCTTTACTGATAAAACGGTAAGTTCGAAGTTTCTCTGGGAGAACATTTGAGACCGAAGACCAAGAGAGAACTGACTTGGATGAAACTCAATTATGCAATTATTATGAAAAAGTTAACATAGAAGTTCGATAATAATATTCTTTACACGAGTTGATTAAACAAGGGGCAATTAAGTAAGAGGGTTACTTACATACAGGATGGAAGTTAGGTGCATTTCAAATAATATGTAATAGTAGTGTAGTTATACAGAGACAGCTTGAATTTACACACGTTTTTATTTGAAAAAGCAAGACAAAGAGTTGTATAAGACGAAGGTGATGTATTGTGTTGAGTAATAATTGGTATCAAACATCAGGGAGAATAAAGATTGTTGAGCTAATTCAGTAGTGACAAAAGCACCCTTGGCATAAGATGATTAATAATATATTTCAGGAAGTACAGTGTAGTGTTAAACTTTTTCCCACGCCATTGACATTGCTACTTTTATCATCGCCAAGAAAGTTATGCATCCGGTTTCTCGGAGTGTGTAACACACAGAGAAAGATTGTGTAGATTGTTGATGATGCCGCAGGTGGTTGTGTACAACAAGAATAGACAGTTCAGTAGAGTAATGAAAATAATACCTGTGATTATCATGATTGTGACTAGTCATTCATCACAGAAAGCTCTTGCGATTCTCGCGTAAAATCAGTAATTAATTGTGCAACTACTTTTTTCTTTTTATTCTTTTAAAAAGTAAACCTTTTAGAGAAACAAGGTTAGGAGGGAATTATTATTAGGCCAATCACAGGAACATTTCTGGGTATAACAAACAAACAGGAACTGCAAGGATGTTGGAATAATTATTTATGCAGATTCTACTTTTACAGGATTTTTTAACCTGATTTATGATATCACACTTTGAATTCGTTTCAAAATTGATACTTCGTTTATTTCTTTAATTTGTAATTTGTAATTTGTAATTTGTAATTTGTTTCATGTACAGACTATCCTCGTATTAGTTAAACTTTATCTAAGCAAGTTTTACTTAATTTTCGTTCATGTTACAGTATGTGACCAGTGATCGAAGAATATACGAGTTTTAACACTTCTTGCACAGGTCATCCTTAAGATCTGCACTGTAATGAATTTACATCCTTCTTTCTGGACATACAACTTATGGCCCCAATACTTGTGTAATTATCAAAATATTATGGAGTTACACCTTTTTTATCTGCTGCCTCTAATCAAAGTATGTTATCCACCCACATCCCAGGAGAATAAGGACAGGGATATTTATTTATACGCTATTGAGTCTCTTGGATCCGATCCACTTTCCATGAATAAATAAAAAAGATTACAAATATGGATGATGAGAGAGAAAGGAAACGAAGAAAATAGACATAAACCTACTTTTCCGCGTTATGAAAAATGAGGCAGTGAGACCGTGAGACTTTTGTTTCCGTCAAGCATCACTTGTGATAGTTATGATTCTAATTTGAAAGGCAAGTTACTCTCAGGAAAGCCGTTAATTACTTCAAGCCTACTTTTACTCTTGCTTACGACGAATTGTCTTTCGCGAATGCATTCCACTGTACTATAAACACGGCAATTTTCAATGTGTTTTAAAGGAGGTGTGAAGTTTCACTCTGTTTGTGAGTTTTACAATCATGTTAACTCAAAGTGGGCCGATGGATGATAGAGTTAATAGAGTACACATTTCCTCTGAGATTTATTAGTGTCAATCATCCGTCAAGGAATAGCAATGCTTGTTTCATACTTAAAAATCAAACAGTGATGAATCAGTATTATTGGAACGAATTAAACAAAAGCCTAAACTTTTCACTTATTATGTAAATTCCATTTATAATCTGGCGAAGCCAGGAAAGGTGCAAATGTTTGTCACAGTCACAAACTGGTGCTACAAACAATCTGATATGAAACGGATATTCCGCCTTGGGAGATTCGGTTATTTGCTTTAATTTATTTGTATGCTTTAGAAAATCGTAAAGTTTTAGCAAATACTTTCCGCAGTTCTTCGCGGTCATATAAAACCTCGAAACAGATCTTTTCTCAGTTCATTTTGCATCGTGCAGATTACTGCACGCAACATAAATTGAATTTTCAATTGCATACGCTGTCTGATCTACCTTTTTTCATCTTACCTGATCCCCGTCTTGGTTCCACAATGATCTTGATTCAGTATTTGAAATCCTCTAGTTTTCTGCTGGTGGTAGTTTTGGGACTTTTAGCTAAGAAATCTTCCGCAGAAACCGAAGATTCGTTGAAGTCGGAGAAAATCAACGGAATTCCTGACTCCGAATTTACAGACGAAGTTATTAAAGCCTCGCAAGCAGCATTAGCAGCAAGTTCCAACGAGGAATATGAAGGAGAGGCAAAGGATCTTAGCGATGTATTTATCAATCGGGTGAATCGATGTAAGTCAGTAATTAATCGGTGTTGACTGTTCACCACACAAAGACAATTAATCTAATGATGTCACGGTGTTACGTGACAATGACATTACTGTGCGAAAAATCCCCTATTACACAATGAATACTAATTTGTCTCAATTGATTATGTACGACGATAGTGTTTCCCTACTTCCCGTTCAGCAAGTTCTCAGGAGGCAGGTGTACTAATAACAATGCGGTTGGGACGTGCATTTCCCCGTGAGCATTTATTTGTTTAATATGTTTTACAAGTTTATTAGCCTATTCCGCTAATGGTCTTGATCTTCACATTCTACTTGAATCACACAATTACAATGCTTTCCATTATACAGCAAAGAGTGTCGTTTTCGGCAAGGAACTTCCATTGGGAATTGCCAGGGACAAGGAGCTTGTTGCCAGCGTATGTATATTTGGTTTTTGAAACTCACTCTTTTGTATTTTTAATATCGTTGCGTAATTTCTCAAAATTAGTTCAGAAATCTTGTGCGGATGCCAATAATGGAAAAGTCACAATTCGGAATAATCAAGAAAATATCATCACAACTGCATCAAACCCACTGAAACCAGCTTGCCAGTTCAGTATTCCAAAGGTACGTTTCTGAAAACATTTCACCCCAAATGTCCAACTACTTTACATTATATTCTGCAGCCGAAAGGAGTTTGTCAATTAAGACTTGACTTTAACGAATTCAATTTACCTTCACCTCCTGCAAGTGGAAACTGTGCAGATGACTATATTAAAATTTCCGGAGCTACGAACCTAGACTCACTCACTCTGTGTGGGGATCTGAATGAACAACATCGTAAGTGTAATTCATCGTAAGTATTAATTTTTCGAATTCACCATTCCATCTTCGTTTATAGTATACTTAACATACGGAACTGGAGATGAGATTACTTTGGAGTCATTCTTAACGTCAAGTACCTCAAGATATAACATAAGAGTGTCACACATAAGATGCAACTCTGCTGAATCTGGTAAGCAGGTGGAATATAATTTCTCCTACTTTTTGCAACACTCTTCTAACATAACCTCCATTTATTTAGTACCTTCAACATGTTCCCAGTATTTCACCGAAACAACAGCGGACGTAAAGAGTTTTAATTTCAAAAATCAGCATTTCAATAACCAAAGATATACAGTATGCGTAAAGCAAGAGAGTCCAAGAATACAAGTAAGTAGTTTCAAACTAATCCTTCGACTAAATTAACTCTATTGATTCTTGGACAGATGTTTAAACCTTAATTTCGTTTTGTAGTGGTCAGTGTGCTCGAACCCCATGCCAAGTTCAGAGAATTTCTTAGTTTCTGGTGCGATCGCAGACCCTCCAGTCACGAATCCTGATATGTGCTTAACTGATTTCGTGCAGGTTTTTGGTGGTAATCGGCAGTGCGGAAACCAATTTAATACATTTACAAGTAAGCTAGTAAAAAAAACTTTGATTCCTGCAATCTCACAATTCTCTTATCGCTAATAATAAAATACTTTCAGCTGCTGCAACTCCATTTCTCTTGAACGTCAACTTCGACGGATCAGAAAGTATGATGGCACCTGAATACCTTGACGCAAGAATAAATAACCAAGGAGAATGCAGTACTTTAGATTTGGCTAATCCTTTGATAACCTGCACATGGAGGAACGCCGGGTGTCACTGTTCTTTTCCTAGTATAGCTGGAGACGCAGATAACACAGGATTCTGCCTTATTTACAAACAATTACCTGCAGCTTAGCAAAACTAAGCTTAGAAGTAAACACGTTCGTTAGATGCACGGACACGGCTAGATTAAGAAATTATTTATTTACCACACCGCAACAATATAATAGCAGTAAAATAAATGTACTTAACGTTTTCGACTAATTCCACAAGATCAATTCTACTTGCTGTGTGTTGTAGGCGATGGGGTTCATATAGATGATTTCATCCTATCCTATGAGTACGAATCATTCTGACTCTCAATTCCAGTATCGCCCAAGCAATCCCCATGGCCGGCAACAAAAATTTGTATACACAATCCTTAAACATTCTGCGGACATCACTGCTCAACTCGCACCCAACTGTTTCAGAGATTCCCTGCATAAAATAATAATGAACATCTTTATAAAAGCACACAATTAATACAAATACACATAAGAAAGAATCACTGTATAGAAAACTATTGTACCGGCAAGAGAGGTAGACCTTTGAGAGTCACAGCTCGGATTAGTAAGTAGGTGTATATAGACAACCCACAGCTTGCATAGGATATGCATACCTAATTCATATTAAAGAATATATACACGCTTTAATTAATTTTAATTGTTTGTAGTTGTTTGTGTATTAGTAAAAGTAATCTTACCATTCTCAAGAAGTTCCACCTAGTGAAGTCATCGTACCAAACTGGGATTAAATTGTACAGCCGTTGTACTGGAATACTCAGTATCAGTACTCCGGTAGATAATGCAGTGATACTCAGCAGAATTTCACGTCCTTCCTTCGTGAGACGTAGGGAAGTAGGGATGTACAGTATTGTTTTATACGAGGATGTTGCAATGGGATTCAAAGTATCAGGGGATAATAATATCCAATGAGTCAAGACAGCAGCTTGGCACCCAAAGAACGCTTCAAGACCGTAAAGGCAAATTCTCTTTATAACATTCACTGATTGCCAAAAAACTAAAGTAAGAAATTCAAACATTTTTACAAATATACACTGTAATGAATGTACACGCAGAAAACTTGAAAATATTCTTTATTCAGCAAAGATTACCACCGATCGATCTGCACTGATGCTCGCATTTTGGAGGAAGAACAGAAAAGAGTAACTTTAGAAAATTCGAAAAAATTGGATCTAAACGAAAGCAGAAGATGGCGTTTCACACAATGCTCGAGCTTTATTGAAGTCACAAAAGTTGCTTTTCAGATCTCCAGCAGCACCCAAGTAAAGACAGTTGTACCACGGACCCTCAGTCACAGCTGTAGAAGTTTTGGACAGGGAGAAATCCACAGGAAGACGAGATGATAGCCAGTACCATTCTCCCTCAGTAAAGAAATCAGTTCCAGCAGTCCACACGTTATTATCTGTGGCATAAAATTTTAAAATTCTTTCACTACAATCTTACACATTACTAATACGCGATCATGTAGTTCGTTCTTGTAAAATATTACTTGAATTTGGGTCCTTAGAATTAGAATCCTTAACCAGAAACTCTGATACAACCTCCAGTTCTTCGGTTGTTTCAATAGACGCCAGTATAAATCCAGCTCGTTGACAATATGTCAAAGCATCTGCCCAAGTAGCCTGCAATAAGTAAATCTTATTAAATGGTCACCACAATCCGAAAACTTTGTGTTGTCCACTTACCCCCTCACCATATTTCTGAGGAGAAACGTAAAAAGTTTTATTCCCAACAGTTTTAATGGTTTCAGGTGCCAGGAGATTCACAGCCAGTCCAGAGGTTTTTAAAACTAAGACATTTGTTAACAGTAATAAACTAACCGAAGATAACAAGTTTGCTATTTCTTTGTTCATCTTAAGACTTCAATAATTCGACTGCAGCACCGTCTTTTTTGTTCTTCACGAGTAAACATTATGAACTCGATTTTCTTCTTCATACATCAGATTGTATTTTAGTAGTCATTCTGTGTATCGTATTTTTTGACCGACTAAACTCTACTTGCACTTCAACTTGCGAGTTAATTTTTTATGATAATTACTGACATATCATTCTCAGGTGAAATTTGTCACGCGCATAACCAGTTTGTTTGATTGCATTTTGATTCTTTTCCAAGAAAAAGTCAAATTGCCCACACGTTATGTTCCTG
>JAQGBV010001399.1:0-15866 GCA_034698685.1 Isotomurus pseudopalustris
TGATAAGAGATTATTGGGTTAGGAACGGCTTGTAAAATAATTTGTTGAATGAGCACGAAAGCATGTAAGGTCTAATTATGAACTTATGATCGATGATGCTTTAAACATATCTCATATCGTAAAAGTATTATGAGACTTTATGCAGAGACAGAGTAGTTGTCTTGAATTTGTTATATCATTAAAGGAATCATTAAATATTACAAGAGCGAAAATTGTAACATCTCGTTTCGTTTAATTGCGGCGACAAATTGACACTCACGTCATAAGTTTAGAACATCAGATCACTCGTAAGCTGAAGTGAATTAGTGAAGAGAATATTTCTCTCTGTCAGAAGCTTCGTTCATATCATGATCTAATCTTTTGTACGTAAGAATTCCTGCAACTAATTTGCATCCCAGATGCAGTGCAAAATTTATTATGCGAAATGAAGCTCTGTCTGCCATCGACACTTGATTTCTCTTCTCATTATGAAACTATGAAGCTATCACAGACCAGTAAAGCCTTTTCATCTTATAGCTCGTGTCTTTTATGTATCTTTATAGTATAGTATACTAATTTTATAATTTTATAGCTGGCTTCGTGTAATGTCAAACTGATAATTTTACTTATTTAGTTGAACATATTGAATATTAGAATCTCGTTTTATCGTATCGTCCTTGTAAAGTATGAAAAGGCTTAATTCGGTTGTATATTGTGTTCAGTGTTCCTTGACAGTTTATAAACATCCTTTCCCGTGGACACCTAGGCGGAGATTGAATTCATTGTCTCTAGAATTCAACCTTTTTGAATGAATGAAAATGAAACTTCCTAAGCAGCTCAGTTCAGGTGATTCTTCAAGTATCCACCTGTTTTTACACGTCAGCCGATTTACAGTGATGAGATAAGATTCACTTTTTCAATCGGCTATTCATGCAAACGAAACGAAACATAATAATATCTGCTTTGCTTGCAACTGGACTTTCTCGTACCCTGGAGTTCGTTACTTATCATTTTTTGATAATACATGTGACAAAATTGAAAGTATTTGCAATTATACACCTGTGCAATTCGTATCACTTCATTCCGTAGCTATCCTCATTTAAAAACGTCGATACGCCTGATACGCCATCATATTGCTCACCGATCAGATTCGCAGCTGAATTTCCGCCTGCAACAGTGTACTGCGTACATTCTTTCAATTGTAATTTAACAACTCAAAAAATGAATCATATTTCAAAAAAAGTTACGTTAGTTTGCATGATCATTCATTGCAGCGTCTCAAATCAATTTCTTCAAAAGTCTGACTCGTCTGACAACTCCTTAATTCTTCAAGAAGAATCATCTACAAACTTCCCTTTTCCCACGTTGCCCCCATTAGTGTCCTACGTAGGCTATGGGGAAGAGTGTAATCCACAAGGGCTTATCTTCCTGAAGAAAGTGTGCAAGACTTATGAAAGAACCGTTGCCTGCAAGGGAGCTGATAAACCTGGAGCTGTTGGAAAGTGCGAGTGCAATTTGGGGGACGATGCCGAATTCCATGAGACATGGGGACTTTGTATAAGCAAAGTGGACTCCATTTGCTTTCTCAACGAGAACGTATTGGGAAGGAAAGTTTGCGTGGAGAATGCCGATTGCTTTGCTGACCAAGAGGGTCCCGGTCACAATGTCGGGAGGTGCCATTGTCTTTATGGATTCATGGAGGATGCTGCAGGTCATTGTGTTGTCGATCCAGATGTTCCTGAGGAAGACAGGTCTACAGCAAAGCCCACAACACCTTTCCCCACCAGAGTCCCACCTGCAGTCACTGGAGAGACATCAGAATCTACTCCAGAGGATGACACTCCTTCCACCACTGAAGATGGAAGTGGTTCAGCAGCAGCAATAAAATTTACATGGTCATCTCTTCTGTTATTTCTCATTGCTGTTGTGTCTGCAATTTTGCATAATCAACTTTAAGAGTTTCGAAAATTTTTGATGAATGATGAGCTCCATAGTGTGAGCTTTGCAACTTTACTCGATCTCTACGAGTGATCATAGGTATTTAATTTTCAAAATCAATAAACTTTTCTAATTCGTACGCGTGCATTCCGTTCTCGCCTCGCAAAGTCTGTTACATCTCTTATTTCCAACAATTAAGCAAAGATTGTATCATATCGTACATCACAAAGGGAGTATTATGTTAGTTTTGTAATCTTGTGTTATTTTCTACTAATTCGAAGATTCGATTTTTTTCATTATTTCGAAAGGCAGATCACTTTACTTTAAAACCAACCCGAAAAGATTGATATCGTGCGTTTTCTATCCTTCATTTCTAATTACAATAATTGTATTAAACTCCAACAGAGTTTAATTGTAGCAATGATGACATCATGAGCGTTATTAAAGGCGTCCATTCAAGCAGCACTGACACTGATGCAGCAGCTGCGTTTCTGTGAATCTGCACTGACTGTTTGTTACTGACTTAAACTGTCTTACAAGTCTGTTACCAAAAGTCTTTTGAGCATAAACTTGCTACAGCATAGCACGCAAAGAAATAGAACAAAGGCTAGCTGAGCTATCCACAACTCTAAATTCATAGATATTCCCGAAACAACATAACAAAGCCTTATCTAAAAAATGCTAATTCACTCTCACAGCATACTGAATTCATTTCGTTCACTCAGTCCCCCAGCACAGCGAAGCATGCCTGGCCTAGCTTAACTTCGTTAAATACATGAAACATGAGCTATCCAATTCCTCATCGCATAGATATCCTTGGCCTTGTCTTTTTATCCCGTCATCATCGTTCATATCCCGTTACACTCCTTGTCTTCGACAGAACACAAAACTTTCAGATGGAAGATCACTCCAGTTAGTGACAAAAGGAAATCAACGCTGTAGAATTAAAACCGGGTCTTCATTTTCGGTGTTAAAAGTGGAGGGGGACGAGGAAGGTGAGGAGGGGCACGTTGAGACAGGCGGGTTGTACGTCTGGGTGCGCGACCCTTTGAACGATCTCTCCCTGGTCATTTCCGAATTCTTTTGGTTTCTCAAAAATCATGGCATCTCGCGGTGGTCCCACGGTTGACGGCACCGACGGCACCGACTTCATGCACCGTCAACGTGTTGCGTCGCAGTACCAGCTCAGGTTTGTGCAGATTTTGACTTTACCGTCCTCATTAGTTGATCATTCTCGATATACAACAAAGTCCCGGATACGCTCCATATTGCTTGTCTTGTTATTGGCATTTATTGGCACCCGACCCAGTTTACCCGATATAAAGGAAGGCTAATTAAGCTTGTTGATGATCTCGAAATCTTGAACATGGATGTGTTGTTGTTATTTACAGCGCGGTCAACAAATCCAGACTGAAGACGTGTATATTCTTCCATATACTTTTGTTTCTGGTCATGTTGTTTAAGTTATTGCCGGATATTTTGGATCGAGTGGACATATTCGTGTTGGAGGTGGAGGAGCTTCAGATACCTAAAGTAATTTTAAGAAGACTGTGATGAATGTTTAGTTTGATTTTTATATTTTAACTAATTGTTGTTCATTGATGTTTCCAGCCGATGAAGTGGGAATATTGGTGGTGCGTAAGCCTTCCCGTGGCATTTTTAGGTCTCTCGTCTATCAAGAGGAATAATATTCAATCGTTGCAAGTCTATCTTGGAGGAACTATTGCGAATGGAGTTGTTCCTGTGGTGTTTGCCATGTATCATTACTTCCCTGATGCGTATCGTTATATCCAGACTCGCTCTGTAAAGAATATGCAGACATGGCAGGTAAATATGCGCGAGAATGTGCTGTGATCACTACATGATCATATTTCTGAATGTAGAAAAATAAGTTTTTATTGACTGACTTGTTTTTGGATACAGGGATATCCTTACGGACTTCTGTGGTACGCATTTCTATTTGTAGCGATTCAGATTCACGTAGCATCGATTATCTTCGCATCTAAATTGGTTAAAGCTTGGGGCGTCAAAGGATCTGGACCTGCAAAGAAAACTAACTGAGAGCGGGTATTAGCGTTAATCAGAGAATCATAATCATTATTTATACCTCACAGATTTTGCCAATGAAACCAACTAAAAGATTATTACTATTATCTGTACGAATGAATATTGTTGGACGGTATTTACTACTTGTATCTGGTTAGATTTTTCCTTCAAAATTATTAGATATATCCTTACGTATATGTATTATCCGGTATTTGTAAGTATCTGCACAACTTGAAGATATAATTCTTGATAAGTTTGTTTGTGTACTGTACTCAATTGTCAGTACTTTTGGAGATTCGTCTTTCTTACTCTTACTGTCCTTAGAAAACGATACTGGAAAATATGACGTTACAGAAAATCTACAGCCCGTGTGTATAAATGGCTTTTTCGCTAAAATTCAACTCGTTGAATGCTGAACAGTACCTAACTATGCTAACTATTAGGTGTTTAAAATGTTGGAATATAGCTCTATACTCTAGTCTAATCCCTGGACAAAAGACTACCCACATTATAAGCCTACTGAGGGGTTGTGCAGACGGTGTTTAAATAATAATTTGTCCTGGCTGAAGTCACAATACTCAATTCAAAGCTGGGTAGTAGACGATTAAGGACTGACAGAAATGTCCTCATTCATCGTTTTAAAAGGACGATTTGCTCATCTTACAATGATGTATCAAGTGAAAATAATATTATTTAAATTATGGTTTTACGTTCATTCGTGCAAGTTCTGTTAAATAAAGTTTGAAAATATATTCCTGAGTCAGGGCTGTTGTTCAATATTACTTTTATTATTCGAGTCTATTTTCTGGAGTCATAATAATTATGATATAATAGTTTAATTTACATTTCATGTAAAAGCCTTTCTAAAGTATTCAGTACTTCAGTATCATTGAAGTTCAGTAGGAATTTGCAGATTTCCCTGCGGTCGGATTGGGTTCGATTTGAATGGACACAATTGTAACTGAGAATCAGTCTGTGAGCAGCGTTTCTATTTTTTAAAGAATTTGGACAACAAGCTTGATAGACTTGGAAAGGACGAAGATGTACGCAATAATTGTGGCACTTTCGCAATAGGAAAGCCCGTCCCGAATTCTCATTGTGATCCATACTGCTTGAGCCATTTCTCATATCGCTTGACGTCATTTTCGGAAACGCTTCGTTTACATCGAGAAAACGCTTCATCAAAGTCTTTAGAAGTAATGGGCATATCCAAGTCTTCTTTTTTCATGCTTTTAATTTCTTCTGGCGTCAGTCCACTTATTTTCCGGCGCATTGTCATCATCGCTGCATCTCTACAAGAATAAAAGCAAATAAGTAATATGCATTCAGGAATTGAACAGATATTGGAAGTTTTGAATATCAAATCGAGTTAAGAGTGAGGAAAATCATAATCCCTACCGACAAACGCTTGTTATATCGGCTCCAGAATATCCACCCAGCTTCTTGGCTATTTCTTTCATCCTCACGTCATTATCCATTTTAACATCCTTGAGATTGAGATCTAATAACGATTCCCTAGCTTCAACTGAAATATAGCATAAATACTTACAATTAATAGGAATTAAAAAGTCTGGAATCTATTGTTTTTACACGATTTACATGTTGGTAAAGGAATGTAAATTCTTTTCTCAAAGCGTCGTCTAAACGCTTCGTCGATATCCCAAGGATGGTTAGTGGCAGCTAAAACCATAACTGGCTTCTCTTCATGATTCGACCCCAAGCCATCCATCTGGATCAGTAGTTCCGCTTTAAACCGTCTTGATGCTTCGTGTTCAGAATCCGTACCCCGCATGGAGCATAAGGAATCAATTTCGTCGATGAAAATTGTTGTAGGTGCGTAAAATCTGGCCATTTCGAAGAGCAGTCTCACGAGTTTCTCAGATTCCCCTCGAAATTTCGAGGTCAAAGTTGAGGAGGACACGTTGAAGAATGTTGTTCCACATTCAGTAGCCACAGCTTTCGCTAAGAGGGTCTTTCCCGTCCCCGGTGGACCGAACATTAGAACACCCTTCCAAGGGCGACGAATTCCGCGAAAAAAGTCAGGCATTAAAAGAGGAAGTACCACAGCTTCTTGGAGCAAGGCTTTAGCTTCATGCAGTCCAGCAATGGAGCTCCATGGAACATGAAGATTTCTAGTGAGAACATCTCTTTCCAGCATATCCACCAGATGAGATTCCCACCCAACGGCATGAAATGCTGGACGGTCCTCTCGATCAGTTTCATCAGACAGCTACATATAGTAGTTATTCTTTTTACATTAATGCGCTTCCGCTTTTTCTGCACCTGTTGGAGATTTTTCTGTCGTGCTCAACTTACGTCAACTTCTCCGTCAGACTTTGTCCTAGGAGACTTGTTCTCATCTTTATTACCTCCTCTGTTATAAAGCCTTGATGGATAGTCTGAAGCTCGTCTGCTTGTGTTAGGAACCCTCCAGGTAGCTCTCTGCCGTCCTTGGGAAGTAGCAGTGGACGCTTTTCCACCATGATGATCTGGAAGACGGGGTATCCTGTCCACAGATTTCGACTTCGCACGTGTACTACCCAAATTCGATGATTCACTTCCTTCATTGCTATTTCCTGAGCCAGGTGGACCGTTGCTTTGTGAATTGGATCTAAAATCCGAACCACTAACCCAGTTGAGACGTTTTATGTCCATTATAAATGTGAACCTTAGGAATATCTTACCTTGACCTGGAAGGGATATTGGGTAATGTGGGTTGAATATCTGGGTCTCTCTTCCTTAAGGAAGCTTTCCAATAATCCTCAGCCCTCTGAGTTTCAGTTCGATAGTCAACCCGGTCAGATCTACGTTCTCCAGCGTTATTTGGATTACTAGGTGCATAATCGATTTCTCCCAAGTTGTTGTTCAGATTATTTGTATTATTTCTCCGCAAAGAGTTAAGATTTTGATTCAGTCTTGGTCTAACGGGTCCAATGGGCTTGTTCTGACGTCCTCCTGCACTACTTAAGTGGTTCACGGACCGACTCATGCCTCCCATTTTAGACATTGCAATGGGTGGGGTCGGTACAAAAGGGTCATTGATAAGTGAGTCCATCATCCTAGCCATTTGATGAAATGGCTGGCGAGGCTCTATAACCGGCGGAGGACTGCAAAGTTTACACAATGAAACAAAAATGCTTGTTAAAGTCATTTCAAAACTACCATATTATAATATTAATCTCATCAAGATTAAGTGCGACTTTCCTTTGCACAGAAAAACGTAATGTTATGCATTAAGGGGAAGGAATATCTTTTTAGTAATTTCAGTTAAGTGAATCCATGTTAAATAGGGAGTCTCGTCTGATGGTACTTAGGTACGCAAGAGACCAGAATAGCGTGAGCAACCCTCATAAAAGAAATTCCTTGATTGCGATCATAATCGTTCATCAAAGCATACAAGAAGGGAGTTGCCTGATGCATTAACGATATTCACAGTTTCTTCCAACTGTGATGTGATTTGATTATTGACATTGTGACGAGAAAAGAAACTTCTTACTTCAGACAAACGAATCTTTTTTAGTTTTTTAGTCAAAGCCATCCAAAGTCATGGCTTTGCCATTGTTACTAAATTGCAACATATACACAAGGCATGAGCATGTCAGAATATAGAATTAATGCTTGATGAAGTGTTGCCCCTGCTCCGTTGCCCTCAATAAGTTCCAAGTGGGTCACTGTCAATACGAAATTTAATGACAAACGGGAACGGTACCCTACAACTATCCCTGCATAGTAGGTGGATTCATGCATGTCTCCCGAATTCGGGAGAAGCGGAGCAGTAACGTGAAAAACACAAGAAATAGCAGCCTACTTAGGACCTTCAAACATTTCTAACCCAGACCCTCTCATGGACAGTTAAATTAACTAATATCCATTTATTCGAAGTTTGAATTATCATGGTCAAGTTTCGGATAAACTTGGATGCTTTACCTTCATACAAAATTCATGAAACCTTAGCCTACTTAATGGTATCAATGTTTGTATAATGTGAATATTAAGGATATAAAGCGAATGTTAAGGGCAATCGAAGACACCTTTCGAGGTTACAATAAATTGCAATAAACATAAGATCTTGGATCATCATAATAAGTGACTGTAAAATGCAGTGATCGAAATCAATATGTGTTCAGTAATTGTTAGGTTCCAAGTGCAATTTCGCACAATCAGTGCAGTCAAATATCTGTTACCACCGTCCAGAAGTGAATGATTAGTAATTTCAGAATGAAATGCAGATACGGAAGTGTAACTGCAGCGACATTACCTATCAGGAGGATTGTTCCTGTAATCAAAAGTTTTAGATTCAGTTCCATTTGAATACAACCTAATAACAAGTATATAATACATGCATGAGTTCAATTCAAGTCTAAAACTCAACGGTATTTTTTCACGGAATAATATTATTTATATGCAATTATCATACCAGTGGAAAATGGGGGGCAATCGAAGCTTCATGGTGTCACTTAATTTCCAAAAGATCTTCGAGTGCATGGAAAAATTTCACTTCACTCAAAAATTAACACATTTCGAATTTACACCACTGTAAACTACGCCGGAAATATTCTTTAAAAAATAGCTTTCACACTTATCACAGCGATCGGCACGAAGACAAAGACGGACTAACAGAGAAATAGGGTGTTTCAAGTCTTTTTGATGATTAAATTGCCCTTTCTCCATTCTCTTGGGACTGGAACACAAAGTATTGCACGAAAATAATTAAATGAAGGCCTATTGTCCAACTGTAATATTACTCGCAGGTGCGATTGCCTGCTGTGATTTAATTAATTGGCGATGAGCGTATTTACGTAACGACGCCTCGCAGGGTAAAAGATAAGTGAAGGAGACAAAGAGAGTTTCGGACTTCTAGGAGAAAAACTGAAACTGCCAGCCACTCCAGTGGTGAAAGCCTTTTGTCCAAATTCATAGGGGAGAACACCATAAAGGTAATGTAGGTCAAAGCGCTACAAGTATACATTGTGTGGATCGTACTTATCGTACCCGGGTATTAAAAGTACGAACTCACCCACCGAAGTTAACCGAAACTCGACGTGTTAAAGTAAATGCATTGACATGTTCGTTGACAAATCTACAGCAAGTGTGGACTTTCTGGACATTTTACAAGACTAAAATACTCACAATCAGTTGACTAAATCATGCATAGCCACCCAGTGTGCATTTTATACAAGAAGACAATGCCAAAAATCATCAGACATATTCCCGATATCATTATAATATACTGCTGTGTATTCATTGATCGTCTTAATTTACGCTTTCTTCGGACTCGACGGAGACAATGTTAAACAGGTAAAATTGCGGGTAGGAAGGAATGGCAAATGGAGGACGAAAGAAAAGGCGATGACAGGTTGGCTGTCAACACTTAAAGAAATATATGCGTCAACCACATGCATCACAGTATGCGTTTTAATTTGCATGAAAGCTTTCTGTGTGTATGAACTATTCTGTGGTATAATGTGTTTGCAAATTCATTTCTCATTCTGCGAGACATTTCCTGGACTTCCTAACCGAATTCCAGAAGAAGATTAAAATACCTTCCGGAGGGAGGTTGATAACCTCCATATTATATTATTATTTTTGTTAGAAAGACCCGGAAGAATTTTTGTAAAGAGACACAAACACTCTCCACTTCCCTGGAGTGACTTATTATCCAGAAGTAGGAAGCTACCTGACTGCCCCAGTAATCTCTTGCCACAAGAGTTGTTGGACGTTCATGTCTTTCTGACAAGACAAATTGGAAAGGTGGCCAATCGATGAGACAAGAAAGGAGAGTAAATTGTCCTCATCAATAACCATCACAAGTCTTGTACAAGTAGTACATGCAAACAATCCATATGAATATTTAAGAATCACAGGAATACTCCCGTTGCTTACTATCTAACTCTCTCATACGACCTTATCGAATTAAGAAAGTCTGGATTTCGCCTTTGCTTCTCATGCAGTCACATTTGATGAACTTATGAACTTACAGCAGAGACGGTGAATGGTGCAATGAATTTATTATATTCTATTCCTCTGCAGTATGCTATTTTGTACATGATTTTTGAATATTTTGACACTGAAAATAACAAACTGATACTGATTGTTCAGATATTAGAATAATATATGCATGCACAACCAAATTCAATCATCTGTGAATAAATAATTGGCAAAGAAAATCCCTTCACGATTGACTCAGTCAGGTGAATCATCATTAAAGTCAGATTTCAGGTACTAGATTTCAGGATTCGCACGCAAGCTTAACTTTAATTAGGTGGTGACTGTACACTTGCGTTTAAGCCTCTGGTAGTATTGATCAAGCAAAGCAATCTAACTTTTGTTTTTCTGTGTTTCTGACTAAAGTTTGTGCAAATAATAGTAAAAGTGTACTTGAATATTCACAACTCGGCGAGGAGTAACACTGCCCTTGTGCCTTGATTTAGTTTAATTACTTGGCATATGAAAACAAACTCAATTCTAGACAAAGTCTAGCAGACTTACTTGAAAAAAGGGTCGCTCATGAACTCCCGTATAATCGATCCGAAAAATCCCATCTTCACTTAAACTCGATAGGATAGGATAACTTATATAACACACGGTCAATTGAACGAGTCTCTTCTTCCCCTTTTGTACAAATGTCCAATAATTCTAATAAATCTCTCTCACTGTTACTACTTTTTATGTAGTTAAAACGGAGAGCGATTTCATGAACTCCAGAAACCCTTCAGCTATAATCTCGCGTCTCACCTACTTTTGATAATTTTCTATAGTGAAATCTCGTCTCAACTTTACTGCTAACTTCCTCTCTTTGGAGACAAATGCTATGAAAAGTCTTGAACACTTCCTGCAAGATCAAACACCAAACTAAGAACGGTAATTGGAAGAAGCGTCACATGAGGTATTCGATGGCGATATTGACTCTCTCATTTCAAGAGTCTTATTAGTAGTGTCTGAAATCGTTTCAAACAGTAAGAGAAGGTGTATTGACCCTCTGCAAACATTAGTCGACACACCTGAGTCAAATAAATTACTTCCTTCATAAGCTCGACTGCTACCTACCTGAATGTATGCCCTAATGCTATAAAAGAAGAATCCGAATATTCTGAATCCCACCCGCCTGCTTGTGTTGTTCTTTAGGGTATCGCTCACCACATACCAAAAACGAAATCGCTTTCTTGCGTTTTCCCTAACGCAGTCGCCAATCGATTTTCTATACGTGAAACTATGAAACACTCTCTCTCTTACTTTTCTTTTACATTCAAGATTATCGATGAGTTTGTTAAGCTTAAGCTTCAAAGCCTTAATAGTTTGTGCTATCTGGGATCTTTACTTTCTTATTCTTTTCCCCCCGAGAGTCTACATATTCCGTGCAGCATACTTACACACGTAATTATTGTATTACCGAATGATTTTGCACGAGAGCTTGTCCGTGCAAAAGTTCTTTTTCATCTACAATCGAATCGACATGCTACAATGCAATAGATTGTACATTTCTTTATCAAGGTACGAAATAATGATATACACATGACACATACGACTTCCCAAGGATACGGGGATTGGGAATGGACATGGAACATGGAAGGTCGTTCTAACATTCCATGAGTAAAACATAAAATACGAGCCAAGAAAGTATCAAAGGTCACCTTACTAGTAAGGAAACTTACTAGTCGAGCGTTCCAGGGAGAGATGCTCCTGCAGATGCTGCGGAAGATGCGGCTTGATCCATCAGTTGGGCGTATGCCTGATACCAGTACCAATAAGACGGTGGGGGTATTGTTTGGTGGTGGTGATGAGCCTGGAACAATTGTAACTGAGCTCTACCACCACCCCCACTTCCTGCTGTAGGTTCGGGATCTCCAGGTCCAGTGCGACAATTCCTCGGGGGATATGAAATCTCACACTCGTATTCTTCGGAACCAACTTCTTCTTCCACACTGCCTCGTCTTGTATCAGTAGATCGAGTCTCACGGACCTCGATAAATGCTGATCTCCGGTCCATACTCGCACCTGTGAAGTATGCGACGAAAAAATCTCAAAATCTTCAAAATGATCACACTTTCAGTATATGCAGAATCCAAGTACCGTGAAGATGAAGGAAATGAACAAAACGATGATGACTTACTTGCCCCACCGCCCATGAAATGATTATGATCCTTGAACCAAGCGATACAAAAGACACTTTCACCTTATGTATCTTTTGCTCAACTTCTCTTATTTTGCACTTTTAAGATGACTGTCTAATGAACCGTAGCATTAAGAAGAGATAGTATTTTGATTTTAAGTATGTAGAAATTTTAGATCTGCCTGTAGAAGTTACAAATGGTAGAGTGGTAGTGTCATGGATGAGTTTAGCAGTTTAGCAAAACAGAAAAATCACCCGATTCATGATAGCAGACTATTAGGAGTTTACGAGGAATACCGTGGTAAATGGTAAAAAGACTGAGGGGCGAGGGGAATAAGGGAATTGCTTTGCGTGTCATCCCCGTTAGAATTATGCTCAGGTTTGACAGTCCGTTTCCCGTACCCGAACCAAAAGTAGGGAGGACTTTACGATCAATTACTTCATGAATTAGAGATAATGTAATACTCGAATTCGGGTTCTTCCGATTCACCCTCAGGCAGTGGTGATGCAGGCCAAACACTTCCACTTTCTATAGAAGGCGAATGTCCGCACTTCGCATTTGTACTTATCGATCATAATATATGAACTCAAATTGTGCGAGAATTTCATTTTAACACTGCTACAGTAGGTAAGGTACGTGAGAAAGGATATGATGTTATTGGATAGGTGTAAGGGTGTAACATTGTGTAGGTATTAGGTATGAGCAATACGAAATCAATCATGCGTATATGCGTGCCCATCACGCATGATGCTGAATGTTAATGTCTTTGTTCTATTTAGAATGTAAACGATTGATTTATTTGACTCATGTTAGAACAATAAGTAGTATTAAAAGCGTGTGTAGTAAAAGTGAATTACGATGAAATACTGCTTTTAAATTGTTAAAAAATAAAAAAGTTAATCGTTTAGGTACATTTTATAGTGCGATTACAATAGATTAATATCACAACTTGTTAGAACATTTCAATTCGCCAGAAGTTAAAAACAATAAATAGTGCACACCACCATTAGAATATACAAATATTTTGCCGAATGCAAAGGACGGAATGTAAGGTTCTTTTTCCATCTTGTTATAATTGAGAAGCCACGATACAACTACGAAGATCCGAACTCCGCCATCCACTGTTCGTACTTCGTTAAATCATCTTGACTGACACTTTTATTGCATTTCTTTAAGGCCTCATCGAAATCCTGTTGACTTACTGGAAGATCTAATTCTTCTTTTGGTAGCTCCCGAATCTCCTGCGGCTTCAGACCAGCCACCCTTCTTCGCATGGCCATCATCGATGCGTCCCTGTAAAGCAATACAACAAGTATTAACTTTACTTTCCAGTTTAGCAACCGATAGTTTGCTCTGTGCAGGTATAATTGGGGAATTACCTGCAAACACTAGTAATATCAGCACCAGAATAACCATCCAGCTTCCGAGCGATGGACGAAAGCCGGACGTCCTCATTTCGCTTAACTTCTCGTAAGTTAATTTCCAATAATTTTAATCGGCCATCATCTGTCAAGTGTAACGAGTGCAAATTATAATTACATGATTTAGAGCTTCACACAGCAGTACACAGCTCTTAATACAACCAGCATCTTACAAGTTGGCAAAGGAATATAAATTCGTTTCTCTAAACGTCGCCTCAGCGCTTCATCAATATCCCACGGGAAATTAGTCGCCGCAAGAACCATTACCATCTTCAGCTCCTCTCCATTTCCAACTGAATTCACTCCATCCATTTGCACCAAAAGCTCAGATTTGACTCTTCGAGATGCTTCATGCTCATTTTCCGAACCACGCCGGGAGCAGAGGGAATCGATTTCATCAATGAAGATCGTAGAGGGTGCATAAAATCTTGCCATTTCAAACAGCAACCGTACAAGCTTCTCGGACTCTCCCCTATACTTAGAAGTCAAGGTGGAAGACGACACGTTAAAAAATGTAGTCCCACACTCAGTAGCGACAGCTTTAGCTAAAAGTGTCTTGCCGGTTCCAGGTGGGCCTACCATCAGCACACCTTTCCAAGGCCTTCGTATACCCTGCAACACAGCCAACGTTTTTGATTATTATTTATGTCATCTCGAGAATAGTACAAAAAACACACCGTAAAAAATCCTGGTAATAGCAACGGAATCACGACAGCTTCGTGCAACAAATCCTTAGCTTCTTGCAAGTCCGCAATATCATCCCACCGAACGCTTAAATGTTTTTGTAAAATGTCTCTTTCAAGCATTTCGACTAAATCAAAATCTGCTCTACAATCTGGTTCGAATTTTTTCTCATCTTCATGTGGACATTCATCTTTTTCTTGCGCATCTTTCTCTTTGCTTTGATCTTCTTTCGAATTCGTTGCAGACGCTTTATTCGGTCCAGTTGCACCTCCACGAGCCCCACCTCTACCTGCAGGACCACCTGAGGGTCCTGACTTAGAGTCCTTCCTATTGTTTGCCGCCGCACCATGTTTATTAGGCTGACCTCGACCGGCTCCACTTGTCGCCTTCCCTCCAGCTCCACCGCCTCCTTGCGCAGCCCTACGTTGCATCGGTCGTGGTTGTTGAACTGGAGGTGCAGCAACCCTGTTATATTTTATCAACTAAATTATGATTATTCAATCTTAGTTGTGACAAACGTCAAGGATAAAACTATTACCTATCTGGCGGTGGTGGCCACACATCAGGATCACTAGGCTGTCCCCACGTACTCGGATCCCTTGTAGGTTCTTCATATGATGGCATTCTTAAAACGGGGCCCGATGTCCTTTCACTAGCTCCATCAGTTCGAAATAAATGCATCGTGTTCATCAACTGCTTGACGTGTTCATACTCCATTGCCAACTCATTTTGTAACTTCAAAAATTAAAAACCCTTAATGAGACGCCCCCAGCTCATTAAAATGTATACGTACGTACACCCCTTTCCCCTGCTTCAGACTTACTTGCTGCCACCTCGATTTCCTCGACGGATCCGCGATTGTAGCTAAAAGCCTGTGAATCTGCTGTACAACTCCTTGATAGTACATGATAGACGAGTCATAATCTCCCATAAGAGCTTGCTCTCTTGCTAGCTTCGCACTTTCGTATATTTCATTAAGTGCTACACTCATTATGGCTCGTTAATTTGCTAACTTCACTTAAAGTTTCTGGTAAAATAGCAGGAACATTCCCACCTGCAGACCTCCAAAATTAAGAAACAATCAGGTCACTGTCACAAAGGAAGAAAGACAAGGACGAAGGACAAATATATAAAGAGATTCAAATTTGGCGCTCACCCTCCCAGCTGACATTGTTGTTGTACAGGAAGTTTGAATTTGCTCTATGGGGCGATGAGGAAGAGAGAGCTTTGTATATTACTGCGATCCATTGCACCTTTGGACTTCTGCAGCCGTCAAGTGGCAAGTGGCTACCGAGTAAGTGTGGGTTGTGCGAATCTGAGGAATTCGCGATAACGAGGAAGAACATCACAACATCCCTCCGCCCAACTGCCAAGTAGTTTCTCCGTCGATAAGATAACGTCTTTGGTGTGGGAAATTGTTTTCTTGGTCCAAGGAGGTCACCTCGAAGACGTTACCATTAAGAAGTCTATTTCGGTAAGTTCTCCTCAACGCACAAGATTTGTGTTGCAGATAAACAACAAGTGCGAGTGAAAAACAACAAGTTGGTAGAGAGCTCGAAGTTCATTTATATTTTGTATTGAGAGAGTGAAGGATTTGCGTGTAGCTAATTGCTTCATTTTTGCTATTTTAGAAACACAATTTGTAAGCGGTTTTTAGTTTTAGAAGAAACGTGTAGGTTGTGTAGAG
>JAQGBV010001400.1:0-15856 GCA_034698685.1 Isotomurus pseudopalustris
TGTGATGCATGTAAAACCTCATCCCCTTCAAGCTGCTCATTTCACATCTAATGGAAGGAAGTTCACACATTTACACCATTAATTCTTACAATGGCACACACGACCACAAGAATAACCCATAACACCGAACCACTTGACATGTG
This sequence comes from Isotomurus pseudopalustris, assembly GCA_034698685.1. Taxonomy (NCBI): domain Eukaryota; kingdom Metazoa; phylum Arthropoda; class Collembola; order Entomobryomorpha; family Isotomidae; genus Isotomurus; species Isotomurus pseudopalustris. The sequence goes on from JAQGBV010001400.1 coordinate 144, forward strand.
ACAATCCACAATTGTCCAGCTCTGTTGTGAATGAATGCACAAGGTAATGAGACTTTAAAACTGGGTCACCTGTTCATTCACAAAACGAACTTCCAATTCTGCTCGCTTAACTCTTTCTTTTCCTCATTCATCATGTGCGTATATTTATGTGTCCACTCTTCCTCCGGAGTGTCACTTCATGCCGTGCATAAAGTTTAAGTCTCTCACGGTGCGTTGGAACCTACAAACTATTATTCGAGAAATAAAAGACTTTTTTCCGAGCCTTGTGTGAGATTATTACAATGCAAGAATTGAGAGCGTATCGTTCGTGCATGATTGTTGACTATGTTGACCATGTAACTTCATTCGCACCATGTAGTAGTAGTATTGTTCCTCAACAATGTTATTCATATGTAAAGCACAACATAGATTGCTTTCAGTTCCAAGTTTCAAAGGCATTTGGCGACACATGAATTGAAGTTGAGGTAATTGTCGCATATTTCTGTGGCTTACTTTTATTTTCAGTTTGAAGTAAGTAGATGTGGAATGAGTGGGACAAGAAGATGAAGAAGAAGAAGAAGAAGCGGTTGGATGAAGAGCTACTGTGGAGTAATTGAATACACCTCATCAATATTCTTGGCCTTGAAAGAATTATAAAGAGTTGTGCATTTGATGCTGCATTCCGCACAAGCTGGCCATTTGGCATAAAGAAACTACGGAAAAATGGAAGCCTGCTTTGGAAAAGAAGAGCAAAAAGTAGTCATCAATCAAGTGGGAAAGTAGTTTGATGTGTATTATTGAGTAATATGCAATTTGAATTTTTATGCGGACATCCTTTATTCTATTTAGTAATGAAACGAACCGAGATATCATCAATCAGTCATCGATCACAATTTGCAAAGAGTGCAACTGCCAAAGTGCCAAGCCAACTGACACATCGGAGTAAAGGTGTTCTCCAGGTGGAACGAGAGAAATAATTGCATATGATTTGAATCTATTAGACGATCTAACATTTGCATGTGTTTTATTGTCCCAGTTGGACTCATAGCGCGTTCTTCAGCTAACCAGCAATTCAACATTCACCTCCAACGAGTCTTTCATCTGCTCACAGAGGTGTTGATAAAAGTCGACCACAACTGCTTTGGCACATGCCAAAAACACAGAGAGAGTCTCGTATTGCATCTCCCAAGACGTCAACTTACCCAGCAAAAAACTTGTTCTCATTTATTTACTTTTTAGCACTCCTGCCGATTTGCATAAAACCAATTGAATGCACCGATACCAAAGCGAATTGACAATCACGAAGTACTAAAGAAACCAAATCCAAATCAGCAGACTTCCCTTCTCCTGTAATTTCTGACCTGCGTGCTCATAAGTTTTCATATTTTTCATATTTTTGACATTTTCCTGCAAAAACTTCCAGCCACGGCATACTGCAGGGAATTACGTAAATAGTTGTTGAGTTGTTGGCTGTGGATGGATCTACGTAGCCGATGAATATCGAATACCCTCATCATCAGGAGGATGAATGGTTATCGAATATATTCAATTGATCGTTCTCGAGAGAGGATGCTTTGCATAAAGACCTATTTTCCATGCATTTCATCACATAGTCGGCAATAAAAATGCAGTGGGCTAACCAGTCTGACGGATAGTTTAATATTAATTGGGCAAAGTGGTAAGTTAAGCACCAAGGAGGAGATAAAGGCGATCGCAATGCGTTGCTGATTATTAGCTGAAGTCAATTTATTAAAGACAAATTGGCCACAGAGAGAGTTCCGACTTGTAGTTATCTTGGCAAATGCGGCTGGAAAGTGGTGGAAAGGTGTGCAGGTTAAATAAGTGGCGAGTCTGAAATCAGGAATCAATAGACAATAAATGCCACACGGACTTTCTTGACAAGCGGATAATTTGCAATTTACAATTGAAAATTGATCTGGTGGTCCTGTCAAGTTCTTGTCATATTACACGTACGCTCATCTTCGTGTAGTCGAGTCAGGTAGATAGGTGTTTGCTGAGAGAACATAAAAACACCTCAGAAGAAGAAGAACGTCTGAGGTAGTTCGTACGAGTTCGTAGTTGCAACTCACCAACCAGTCGGCGTCTCCTTTTGATATACTGAGCTGTCCAGCAGAAGCATTTTTGCACCAGCGGACGGACTTCCAGTCTGGATTTGCCCAGAATTTCAATCGTCTATTCAATTAAAGATGTATTTTTATGTTACGGGTGTCACGTCAAAATCCCGTGGCAGTTCCCAACTTACAACCTATGGGGAGTTATTATAATGCAAATTGGCTAATGCAAATATTAGCATTATTTCACTTCTGTGAAGGTTCTTACGAGCCAATAATTTGTCATAAGTGTCTAGCCACCTTCTCCACCAGATAAATAACAAGAATAGCTGCATCAACCTTTCCTCTTCCTTTTGTTTCCAATTCCTCGTTTATTTACGACCCTTTCATCCCTTCCAACCTCATTCTGCATTCTGATTTATTCGCCTCTCTCTCTCTCTCTCTCTTTCTCTCCACTATTCTCCACTTACTCTCTAAATTACTATCCAGTGTCCAAGTAGTTTAACCACCTTTGCCAAAGAACGTGCCATTTATTCGCAACACTCGTCTCAGTTGTTTCCACACACAAATTTATTTCCACCCATTCCAAATATCAAATTGTGTCGAATTATAGTAGTACCCATTTATTCCAGAATTAAATTAAGGCGAACGTGAGTTGACTACATCATTCGAGAATTATCGAGATTCAAGTTATGGGACAAGTTGCTTCACTGTACCATCAGTCTTGACAATTTGGTCGAGAACCACTACCCCCTTTCTGTGGACCACTTGACGAATTCCATCAGGACTCACAAACTGATCGGTTACTTGACCTTGTTGGTCATCCACTGATTGATGCACAGTGTTCCCCGCTTCATGAGTTACTGTTAGCTTCAAGTCTCGTCTCACAAGTCGAACCAAGTCCACCACAGTTTTTGGCACTGAGGATGAGGGGTCCATGTCCACGTGAGATGATGAGCTCTCCACTGCAAACATTGCAGCAGTGGCAATCTGAAAATAACAAGAACGCTTGTAAAGAATGAAACTCTGGTTTACGTGACAGTTGCTGGTGTCGTTGTTGTTGTCTTATGTTTAATTGACTTACAAGAATGATGCAGACTTTCATTGTGGAGTTGGGGCTGTAGAGAGAAAATCAAAAGAACAGAGGTCCGATCGGGGCAATCAACAAGTAATAATTGCAACTGAATTACGAGCTTTTAAGTAGGAAAAGTAGCCGAGACTATGAAGATAACGCTACATTAATAGACTCATTACATGTTCGGATCTGAGTCATTTAAAACCAATTAAGGCGTGTACCATGGCTCACGGCGACATAAGTAGGCTGGATATGCATAAGAAATAAGAATATATGAACCTGAACTTCCCTGCTGATAACAAAAATGACCTGTTCTTCGTGAAGACGTGAAGTTCAAGGCATTTGCATTGAGATTGGATTAGCATATTAGCCTGAGGTTTACTTGCCTTTGTCTCGGTGCTAATTGGTCTCGTAAGCAGATTACTCTAATAGGATTACATGGAGTTAAGCAAATCTGCTGAGAAGCTCATTATTTGTTAACCAAAATGAACAAATCGTGAGACGAGTGCTGCAAACAGATAACATTTCTAAGAATACGGAAAGCCCGCAGGATGGCTGAAAGTGTTTTCACGATGCTTCTGCATAAAATAACCGAAACCGTTTACTCTAAACAGAATGCAACTAACCTTACTTTACAGTTTCTGCTTTTGTACACTAAAACTTGTTTCGGTGTGGAGTATTAGTGTTTCATCTTGTTTGAGGAAGGTCCTTAATGGATTTCTATTTGGGAAAGATGAAGATTAAGTAAATGTAATAGACCTCCGTAAAATAATGCGATCCACTCAGGTCTCCCATTTCCCAAATTTCCAATTCCCATCGCAGATGCACCAAAAAGTAGAAATCTCCTCTGGATGGCAATCGGAAACTCATAATTCAAATACTTTGTGAAGTCCGTGAATAACGCTTACTGCCAATTTATGAAAATGAGCTTTCCTTTTCTTCCCTTGGTGAGAGTTTCGAGTATTTTGATCTCACCCAAAATTTGAAAAACTACAGGGCGACTTCAATTGTCAAACATCAGAGGTTCGAGTTGGAGGTACAACAGGAAAGTTGAAAGTGAGCAATTCAAAAGGAAATTATTTCTCAAACGATGGTCATAAAGTAAATTAAAACTACAACCGTAGCGATGTGTTCGAAGAGTTGTGTGTGAAGTTTCTCTCCACTGGGAAACACTAACTAAACAACCCTGTGTGTGTACAATACAACAATGTCTTCGGATGTGATGTGCATTCTTAAAGAATCGATGAGAGTCTAATAGGACATCGTTTAAAAGAAAGACAGATGATAATTTTATTCCACAGTGTCTTACAAAAGGATCTTTTCGGGATTAAGGTCTAAACATCATCCACGAAGAAATGAGAGTCTCTAGAAGACAAATGCCTGTGAGTCTTCACAAAGATGGGATGCTTACGAAGGACTTATGGCTTTCTACAACCAAGCAGACTCTCAGGATCCTGTGCTCTGTGATGATGGCTTTTTACCAGAAGTAAAAAGTGCTATTTTCACACTCCAACCACAAATTATGAAAAATTAGACCAAACAGAGTGACAAATTATTCTATCCAATCGGATTCCCGTTACTTTTGTCCTGCGGCTTTAAAAGCAAGGAGATAATTTGACGGTTGTATTTGTGCCAGTAAATTATGACTTAGTCTCTTTGGATCCAATCCGAAGTTGTGTTTGTTGGTCTTCCTACTTAAGCTCTCTAAATGCTTGAGACCCGTGCATTTGTTTTTTGGAAATTGGAATTGTAAATTCAGCTGTCGGGTGGTTCTTTGAGTCTCTCTCTCGTCTCGTGGTAAAGGTTGTTTGATGATGATGATGATGGTGGTGGTGGTGGCTACAAGTATATATGTAAAATGTAAGGGCTGGCAACTCAAGTTCTTCTCCTCGTGCGGACCATGACTAAAACCTTATGGACTCCCGCAGGAAAGGACAGAATGTTGTGTGTGGTAATTGTAAGACAAAGGTTAACTATCCTAAGTATTCTTTAAACTCTGTTGATTCTTTCTCTCCTAGTAATCATCATTTAATGGGCAGTCCAACCTATAGCCGTGCTTTGTGGTCATGGTTCGCGAGACGTGATGGAACACTAACCTTTACTTATGCATTGCCGGTGGGAAATACTTTCGACCAAGTGTAAACACAAACACTTCATGACTTTCCTTCGTTTGCTTGTTTTTCATCCGTTCCTTCCCGTGAAACTAAAGTCTTAAGGGTAATGGATGATGGAGACTTGAGACTGCCCACGGAAGCGTACTTTTGAATGCTTAGACCTCAAATGTGATGGATCTGTATGCAAAAATTATGTGTGAGTGCAGACCCCACAACCAGCACAAGTAGGGATTTATGTAATGAATCAGTAAGGTACGAATGCGATTTTGGAGGTACTTAAAACGACGTAACATGATCGGATGACCCTGAAGGTTTGTCTTAACCTATGGAGGATTTATACTCGTGGCAATGTAATGAGTTAAGCGTTGTGCTGTGGTCCATTCTTCTCCAGTTAGTAATACACTTTATGTATTATAAGTTAATACATGTGGGAGTGTGCTCCGTTCAACGCTACCCGACGAGGCTTTCTTGTTTCTTGCACTTCATTTGCTCCTAATTTGTAATTACATGCATTGTCCATTAGTTTTTCCATTAACTTCGGGTTTCATGTGGAAATAAATTTCAACCGAGTGTGCGACTCACACATGACCGTTCCTTCATCGTTATTTGTGTTACGTCCAAATTTATTGTACGGAGAAAAATAAACAGAAAAAGTATTCATGCAAGGTTTAATTTTAGTGTTGTTATTATAACAAGTGTGCCTGGGATAACTTTACTCTTTCAGCTTTCGCACGACTGAAACATATTGAATATCAAGAGTAGTAACAAAACTTCTGTGTAGTATGCTTGGGTTTATTTGTTTCCACTCATCCATGCATCATTGAAATACGAACTGGGTTTCAGTGTTTGGAAACAAAAATAGATTTTCTAATGTCCGTGGTCGGTGAGAAATTAAATTAACGTTGCATTTAAGCAGCTAGAATATCGTTTGGGCGAACTTGACGTTAATTAATCAAGAGGCTTTTTGTATTCTACATTGAGTATTTTAGAAAGATATATTGTAATTTTGTAATATTACGCAGCTAACTATTTCTTTGTGTTACAGTTTTATGAAAGTGATAATTTAATCAAATTGTCCATATGTGTTGCCTTTACTTTGTACACCTTGTTCCGGGCGTTAATCTCAGCGAGTTGTTCTTATTATCGTCAGTTGGTTTGAAATTTCAAATGTTTGACCTTGGCCGAGTAAATTATTAAGCAAGTAAACAAATCCCTGCCGACTTGATTTGTCGGCAGACGAGATATATTTACAAAATGCTTAACATTACATGTAACGTGGATGATGGTGAATCATAAAATTTGAATACGCTTTATTCCCTCAACAATATAAATCTGACCTAGGCGCAGGGTTAAAAATTAGCAGTTTATTTTTTATCATTAGCATACTGTCGATGTGATGAAAAAAAATAACTCAAGTTTATTAGAAAATCCTCTGTATTTATGTAACAATAATTGTATGTTTAAATATCATATGATTGCAATACTGACAAGGAGTATAGAGATAAAGAACCCAATATTATTATTATTGTGTTCAACAAACGCAATGTAGCCAGAAAAGCCTTTTAAATGAGTACATAAAAATAAAAGTGTGTGGCTGTGTAGGGAGTGGATGGAGGAAGTGGTGCTTTATTGAATGATTGGTACTGAACTGAAACTGTATTTGTGTTCTTTACGGTACACAGATAATCCTTGTCAGTCATTGAAAGCTGTAGAGTTTTCGATTTTATAGTTTGTGTAATTTCATTGTCACTCTTACTGACTGCTTCTTTGCTTGAACATGAAACCTTCAACGGTATCCTGGGTTGCTGACTTTTATTATTAAGTTGTCGACAAGAACTGTCGATTTGTTGTTCCCTCTGAGTAATCCTGAAGTGTTGATAACCAAGCAGACATACAGCACGAGATAATTCCATACACACTTGATCAATTACATTCATCGGTTGAGGTATCCATTCAACATGTAAATGTGTCCTGGTAATGCTGGAGTGGAGATATATACTTCCTTCCTCTCGTTATCTCCAACAAGGTGGAGAGATAAAACGGACGAAAAAAAATAAACTAACGGTTCTCGAAAAATTCACATCCTGTTCAATTGTTCTGAGACTTTAAACTTGGCTAGTTATGGTCATCGATGTTCACACAACTAAAAGAGTTCATTCAAATTAGATTCAGGAGAGACAGGTAGACAGATAGCAGACACTACACACGGGTTCTCATCGGTGAACAATGCTCCAGAGCGAATGCCAAGGTAGACAGGACTTGCATAATGCATCTTTTGAATTCACTGCGATGGTCAGGGACTCATCTCCCTTTGTTGGACACAACATGAACACAACATATAACCAACTTTCTCTCCTTTACTCTCTAACTAACGTGTCTAAAAATCTCATGCTTAACGAGCCTTCTGTTGACTACTATCTTATGGTAAGTATCAAAGAAGATATTCCCAGTTGTTCTTTCATTATACTGATCGCCTCTTATTACTAACCATGGCTAATTCATCGATGTCTTTGGTCTCTCAGTAATCTTGCGCTGCTTATACGGTTGTTACATGAATAATTGACGGAATTTAGGATTCTAAGCTGCAAGCATATTCATGTTATGTGTCTTATCTCCCATATAACACGTCAATGGTAATAATTAAGAAGAAACGGAGTCTATGGGTAGTGTGTGAAGAGAGTGGGGCTGGTTGAGGCGACGTAATGAATTATTATTCATGGTTTAGAACAGTCAAGGTGGAAAGACAAAGCTCCTCGGCTGTTGAGACGAAGAAAGGAAGGAGACTTGAGTGCTTTCTCATCTGTGTGTCATCACTGACAAGAAGCCTACTGTGAGATCTCCCTTCCTCTCTGATTATCTTGATACGTGACAGGAGGACACGAGGATTATACGGAATGACTGGGTGCTTTAAGGTTCTCTCTTCGCATCCCAAGGCACTTCTTTTTATTCAATCGTATCTTCAGTTTTAATCTGTGATGATCCAAACCACAAGGTAATTCATCGGCTTCTTCTTTTGTCAAGAGGATTCATGTTTTACCCGTGATGTCCAGTAGGATACGAAGCTTCTCTTTGTCCGCTTCTCTCACATTTTTCCTCAGACAACTTCTCGGAAACAGCAGAGTGGTATTATTACATTGTCCGAATCTTGTTTACATGTGATTAAACCATGTCCTTCTCACCAGGCTACAAATGACACCGTTATTCTTCCTAAGGGGAAACGTACAAATGAAGGGGAAATAAATTACACCATGCAGTCACTTCTCCCTACCGTTATTTCATACATTTCACCTTTCTATCTCTCGAGCCTATGCATCTTAACAAGCCAAGAGCAGGTATTTGTGATGGACCGAATTATTATTATATCCCCCTCAAAACTCATTTAGCGATAATGAGTGGTTAGAATTGTGATGGACTACACAATCATTATTTAAAGTGAGGGGATGCTAAACAAAACAAGATTTTTTATTTCACTCTCACAGCGACTTTGTGTTCAGAGAGAGTTGTACACGTATTCTCGTCTCATTGTCAGTAAGTTTTAATCTTTCGAGTACATTGGGAAATTATGTCAATTCACTTCCTGTGTTTACATTAAACCAATATTTATTACATGTCCGGGGTTTCCTCATTAACTTACAAATGAATTACAAGCTGAAATACGAAATGAACTTTTTAATCAAACTTTTGCATTTACCTATTTGTTACGTTTGATAGTTGGGAAGTTACTTAACTAAAGTGCAATCTGTTGGGGCTGAATTCTTGTTGAAAACTTGAATTCTTCCACGTAGCCCGTTTAGTAAACAAATATTTGATGTGACTTTCGTGTTGTAATTCATTGATGGGTGACTGTAAATTGAAACCGCAAATTTGAACACGTCAACCACAAAATAAATGATCGGGTTTTAATTTATGACTCTGCTGTTTAAATGGCTTAATATTTCGTGTGTAAAGACTAGTGCAAAACTGGAGACTGGAGAGCCAAGCGTGATTATTAATACTCTTCCTGTGGACATGGAGTATATGGGTTCGATTATTGGTTAATAATCTTTTTTCAATAAGCATGACGAAGGCATAGGACGCCTTATCTTGCTTTCGCTGAAATGTGAGTCTAATATCCGCTCCGCAATAATATTAATACTTTCGATTCGACTGAGTGTGGCGCTTTACTGGAAGTGCTTGTGTAGTTGATTACTAATGTAAAAGGACACTGTGGGGCAGATTGTTGGACCAGAATTTGGATAATTGCTTATAGCACTGGCACAGTGACTTTATGAATGTTCAACCTGAACATTTGCTTAAGCGAATTTGCCATACTGATGTGTATCTTTCAATGTGGAATGTCATCTTATCTCTCCTTTTGTTTGCAGGGAATAACCTTGTATGGGTAAGCTGTAGGATGTGGTGTTGCAAAACATTTACTCTGAAACTTAAGACCTTTCCCGATATCCATTCGAACATTATTCTGTTAACTAATGACTCGTTTCATTCAGTAGAAGCTCGTTTATTTTAGTAGATTTATTTCAAATTAATATTAAACAATCGTGACTAATCTCTCTTTCACTGAGCAGGACTTACACTCTGTACTGAACTCTCAGTGAGCGTCAGTGACTAATAATAAGTTCCAGCAGCGACAAGCAAATCGTTGAACTAAATCATCTATTCTGTCTTGTTCCAGACATCTCTGTTTCGGTGTGACTTTTAAGCAAAACTTGTGAATTAAATTTAACTTCAAGACTCCACATGCCTACCAAACCGACAGCAATGGACGAACTCTTTGAGCAAGTTCACTTCCTGAAGATTCAGTTACTTCGAGGTAAAAATCGTGTCTTAAAAAGTACAAAATAATATGCATATTTAATACCTGAAGTCAATGATTAATGATTAATTGAATTTCAATTCCAGAAGGAAACAAGTTCACTGTGTGTGATCACTTTGGTACAGAGAGATTCACAGCCGACATTGAAACCAGTGAGGATGATGGCAATACAGTTATAAGCATTAACGAGTCTGATGGAGCTCCTATGTTTCGTTTGATACAAACCTCTAGCACAGTATGTCATTATCAAAAATCAAAAGCCCTAAAATTTTGATGCAGTTATGTGAGTGCCCGAATGTATAGTTTCTACATTGCCAGGAATACAAAATGTCCACAAGTTTTTCTGAGATGCTGGGAACCTTCCTAATCAACAAAACAGAAGAACTCAGTGGACAGAATGAATCAGACAAAGTGCAAGTTCCTACTCATCTGTGCATAAGTGAGTCTAGCCAATCTATTTGTCTCCAGGCAGATAGGATTCCGTTGATTGAGAAAACACACGAATATCACGTAATTTACGCAGTTTTCAGTTTTGTAATTCACTTGAAGATTGTGATTTCATTATGCAAATCAAATTACAACTCTGTAGTTCTCAACAACAGACAGCAATGATGTCATAGGACGCACAAATGTCTCAGTGGTTCGAGGAAAAGCAGTAATGTCTGTGCAACCTGAGCTGGAGCCAGAGGACAAGATTCGTATTATGTCATCGTCAATCTTACTATTGGTCAGTATGCATCTCCTGCAACACGTGTTTATAATAGAGCTAAAATGAAGCTGATGAATCAATACTAAAGTTCAATGTGTGCTACTGCTGTTATGTGTTACAGGGAATCACATGCAACAAGCTGAGACATTCACCAAATGTCTAATTGGTTACGCATTCTCATTCGTTCCAAAACTATGCCAAGACTTCGATGAATGTCATTAAGTGAAAAAAAACTCTTGCGAAGTAATTGGCGCTTGTCAAAATAAGTTTATTTATTGTTATAAAATTTCTATAAAACTTTATATTTTATTTAAACTAGATTAAATTCAGTCTATGAGTTATGTGTACTGACTAATTTACTGGCGTGTCTTTGAAGTTGATTAGAATAGTAATTAATGTTGCAATGACAAGATTTTAATTGATCGGAAGTCTGAATCTACCGAAAGTATTTCTTCCCAGAGTTCGTCTTGCTCTCGCAGCTTTGATATCTTTGATGGAGATCCCATTATCAGCACAAAGTTGTGTTCCATCCCAAACCAAACTGATGACTTCTGGTTTAGGGTCTCCGGTGAACCAGCTAATTCGAAATCGGAATGTCACAAAATCTCCTTTGTTAATGACAAGATCGTCCCGTTTACTGCGGAAAGTGGTTTTGCCTTTGTCAGGATCATTTCTCACCCAAACTCCCCAGCCCTGTTGGTTAATGATAAAGAAATCAAATGATATAAATGTTTTAATTGATCTGTAATTATTAAGGCTTTGCAATTTTAGCTGCAAGTACCCCAAGGAAAGTGTAGGGAACGTCAGTTTCCATGTCCATCACCCAATCTCCAGTCACATTGTGTGGGGCGTGGAAAGAAACATTCGCCAGGTAGTTCAGCAATCCAGTAGATTCAACTGTGAGCACATTGGTGCAATTTGTGCACAGAGAAGGCTGCGTAATGGCCAAGACGATGAAAGTAATCAAACTCGTTGAAAATGATAACGATTGCATGTTTCAAAAAATACTCAGACTTTTGAAAATGTTTAAAATTGCAGTAGTAGTCCAGACGAAAATTGTAAATCTGTGAGTTTCTGTCTGACTGAGGAAAGCTTGGATAATAAGTTGACTGTCTTGAGAGTCCGTTGCTTTTTATACATTTTGCGTTCCTTCCTAAATGTAATCCGGTTGATGAAAACAACTCTAAATTCTTAATACGTGAGACGTACATAAATACAAAATGTCATGTAATTATCTGTCATTCTCATAAGCGACGATGAGTGCGTATTGGAGGATTCTGTAGGATGGTCAACAAGTTGTTTATGGAATATTACGCGACAGAACCTCCTTAGGATTACTCGTGCTTCAGTCCAATGAATCACTTGTGTCATCGCGCACACCCAGCCCCAGTCCCAAAGTCCCAAGGTCAGTGAAATTATTGCACCAGTCTTTATTACCATCTTCTTCATCAATAGTCGTAACATTTCCGTAGGAATTTTTTTCTAGCTGGAGGAAATTTCCTATTGATTACTAAAGATGCAATATGTGATAATGTGATACACAAATGAGGACGCTCTCAATTAGATTTGTTATTATATTTTGTATTTACTGTTCTCTAAGACACGCCATGTACGCATGTAATCCTTGAGATTCTTCAGTTTACTGTCCACTGTGTTAATATTGAACTGAACTGAACTGAACTGTCTTTAAAGTCATGAAGACTCAGTTTGAGAAAAGCCGAGCTAGACACTCCTTAATTGCTTTGATTCCTGACTTCCTATTATCCTATCAGTTGGTGCAAGTATCATTGCAGCACTTTTTTTAATCATGACCCACAACCCACAAAAATATCGAGTTTTTCCTGCCTAAAAAGTCTGTTTGATGTCATATGCTTATCTTTTTTCCCAATTAACAGGATAAATCGCATGAAATATGGACGTGGATCATGCAAAGATAAAAGTTTGTTCAAAATGGGTAACCTGATTAGTCGGAAAGCTGAGCCAGGTCAGGTCATCATTTATTTCGAATTTATATTGAATTCTGTGATAAAAACAGTTTTTCTTATTACGTTTTTGGCAAGTACCTTAACCTGAAGGATATATATGAAAAAAAAACTTGTTATGATTAAAAACGATTGGAATTTGAGTTTTTCTTAATCTTCTTGTCGTCTTGAGATATTCAAAATAAGGATTCGCTTGTTTTGACAGTTCTAAATGATGAAATTGACTCTTGAAATCACATGACTATTATTACATTACATTTATTTAATTGCAAGCAAGAGGTACTTAATATCCTTCAGACATATTATGAAGATTTGAATTATGCAATATAGTAAAGTAATGACCTGACGCATCTTAAGTTGTTTTCAGAAGAAGTATGAAGATAAGACTAATAAGACAAATCCTAAGAATGTAATTAATCAATTTAACAGGATTACTAAATATGTCTCCAGTTTAATTTCACAATAGAACTGTCGTTGTGGCGTTATGGATGAGTCATCAGTAACGAGTGGTGGGGTATCGCTGGAGGCCGTAGGAAGAACGAGACTTTCCAGACTTCTCCAGTTGTTGTTGATGCTGAAGCACTCGGATGAGTCTGAGCAAGGTGCGGAGGATATCGACATCGGAGTACTTCCAACTTGCCACCGAATTGTCCCCTGAGGAGGATGAGGAGGCTCTTCCTGACGGAAGATAGTCAATCTTCGAAGATGAGACAGGCTGGACTGGTCGAATGGACAAGACGGGAGTTCCATCAGCAGCATAGCCGACGTAAACCACTTCCATCTCAGGCTGATAATTTGCTTGTCTGTTCTGCGGGGAATTTGCGACACCTCCAAAAGACTAAAAAGCATTCACAATAATGAGATACAATTACCCTCAAAGCCTACACGGACGTAGTCCGTTATCAATTACCCAAACTAACCAACTTAAAGAAATTCTTTAATTCATTCTCACCGTTCTTGGAATAGTGACAACTCTTTCGGTTCCCAGAGAATCAGCAGCAGCTGCTCCTGGGTAAAAAGTTTGCGGCTTGGTTGAATCAATCGCTCCCTGTAAAAAATAATCAATTATTACTCTCATTACTTAAAGTTCCTCGGCACTTTTCCACACATTAGTTATTGATTGGGTGCGAATCATGTTTACTAATGACTAATTAGCACTTGCTTGGTATGCAAACGAATATGCAAAAAGGTGAGGAAAAACCAGCCACACGTAAAGTTTCAAGATCATCTTGTCTTCTTCTCGATAATTAAGGAAAACACGCACAGTACTAAATTAAAATCTGACTTGAATGTTTTTACTTCGCGAAACTGCCAAATTGGATTGAATTTTAAGCTTGGCTGTGTTTTGAATGGGGAATGAAATACGAAATTCAAAATAAAATGAGATACAAATTGAGGATTAGAGTTGAGATGATCAACAAAATTACGTATCAGTTTGACACGAGTCTTTTATACAAACAGTAGATTTACGACATCCGGTCGAATGATCTCTTAATCTGTGCGAAAATAGTGAGAGAAGAGATGCAGTTGCAAAGTTATTGAAATAATTGACACGTAGGGTGAGAAATATTTAGTCCATTTATTTAGTCAGCAAATTCTCCACTTAACCACTTTGCCTCTTATTTACAATTTGTGGGGAGGAAGTAGGAATGGAGCATCAGCGTAAGTACAAGAGTACAACTAAAGAAATGATCGGAGAGGCCCATTGTGCATTCCGTAATATTTTGGACTTCCCCTCTTAACGAGTTTTAAGAACATCTGCCCATGCAAATAACTCCGGAACAGGTTATTCGAAAGACAGGAGGACTTTATGTGGTTCAAGTAGCTTTTTAGGCAAGTGCTTCCTTCCGCCTGTCGGTGGTTCGAAGTTTGAGTCCTTTACAGTCAAAGAAACTCAACCCTTAAAATGTATTGTTTCGCTTCTCACGGTGATAAATATCAACAAGTCACAATGTTTTTCACCTGAGAGAGATTAAGAAGCATACGGCACGGAAGTCAGTTCCTTCCTTCCTCTCCTGTTGCCTGTTGAATGCAACTTATAATCTATTTTCTCATCTTATCCTTTCATGCTTCTTATTTTGATCAATGATCTACAAATTCCCTTTAAACTTCCACTTTCATCAAAAACCTAAGGCGACTCTGGAACATCTGGTGCGTCTGTAGGCCATACATGCGTGTTGAGTGTCACTGTATATCTAGATGCAACCCTTTAATTTGCACCACGAATTGCACTTAAAGTTTATTTTGTCTCATCTTTTCACGATTCGTATTTCACAGGGACTGCGACTGTAACCCTACTAATCTTGCAATTGTGAGTGTGCGTGAGTTAAAGATCTGCTTTTGCTGAACAAGAAACGGAGACAGTGAATGATGACGTGATCTTATGACCAATTGTGATAAACTTTCTAACAATGACGAGAATAATCTGACATTTGTGTTTATTTGTTTTTGTCCAGAATGCTTTTATTTGGCACAAAAAACATTCAAACGAGAATAACGAAACTCTTCCATTTCGCATTTGTCTAATCGATTTCATTTAACGCACATGAAAATATATGAAACAAAAGCAAAATTAAGCATGACAAACATAAAACTTCTGAAATCAACCGAAAAATTCCAAATATTTGAAAACAACAGTAGGCATTTTAGTTGATAATGAGGAGGCCCAGTACAGTGAGTGACAATGTCATCACATCGCAATGGTCTACTAATCGTACGAAATTGTCGCAAAAAATTGAAAAAGTTCATTAAATATGTCTTCTATTTTTAGTGTTGCATTCCTATCAGGCTATACTTTGATAGTATCTATCTGTACATTACATTTTTTTACTTCAGCCCCAATTTTTTTGTATGGCAACCAAAAGCAACGTAATGAAAACTGAACTGAATCTCTTCATTTCAATTTGTCTCATCGATTTCATTTAACAGACACATGAAAATAAATAAAACTAACACTGTTCTATTAATAA